>SJYW01050614.1:30798-43216 GCA_006410735.1 Raphicerus campestris | reverse complement strand
ACTGGTTCCAAATAGGAAAAGGAGTACGTCAAGGCTGTACTGTCACCCTCCTTATTTAATAACTTCTATGCAGGTACCTCATGAGAAACGCTGCACTGGAAGAAACACAAGCTGGAATCAAGATTACCAGGAGAAATATCAATAACCTCAGATATGCAGATGACACCACCCTTATGGTAGAAAGTGAAGAGGAACTAAAGAGCCTCTTGATGAAAGTGAAAGAGGAGAGTGAAAAAGTTGGCTTAAAGCTCAACATTCAGAAAACGAAGATCATGGCATCTGGTCCCATCACTTCATGGAAAATAGATGGGGAAACAGTGGAAGCAGTGTCAGACTTTATTTTGGGGGGCTCCAAAATCACTGCAGATGGTGACTGCAGCCACGAAATTAAAAGACACTTACTCCTTGGAAGAAAAGCTATGACCAACCTAGATGGCACATTAAAAAGCAGAGACATTACTTTGCCGACTAAGGTCCATCTAGTCAAGGCTATGGTTTTTCCAGTGGTCATGTAGGGATGTGAGAGCTGGACTGTGAAAAAGGCTGAGCACTGAAGAATTGATGCTTTTGAACTGTGGTGCTGGAGAAGACTCTTGAGAGTCCCTTGGACATCAAGGAGATCCAACAGTCCATTCTGAAGGAGATCAACCCTGGGATTTCTTTGGAAGGAATGATGCTAAAGCTGAAACTCCAGTCCTTTAGCCACCTCGTGAGAAGAGTTGACTCATTGGAAAAGACTTTGATGCTAGGAAGGATTAGGGGCAGGAGAAGAAGGGGACGACTGAGGATGAGATGGCTGGATGTCATCACTGACTCGATGGACATGAGTCTGAGTGAATTCCAGTAGTTGGTGATGGACAGGGAGGACTGGTGTGCTGCGATTATGGGATCACAAAGAGTCGGACACAACTGAGCAATTGAACTGAACTGAACTGATACCTATACTCCCACTTAAGTTGAATTAGTTTTAAAATGAACATGCTTGAAATACAGCAGTAGCTCCATCACCTGCAAGGTGAAATGCAAGATCTTTATTCCATTTCTTTGTAATTTGGCCCAAACATTTCTTCCCCAGCCTGTTCTGTTGAGGTGCACTTAAGATTCTATCAGTGTACCACTGTGAAATCTGAACATTTGCCATGTAGATTCACAAATACAACCTTTTGCCTGTGCTCATTGCTCTGAGAAAAAGATTGTTAATGAGATTGTTCTTTCCTGTGCCTTGTCCTGCTGCTGGTGCTGCTAAGTCACTTCAGTCGTGTCCGACTCTGTGCAGCCCACCAGGCTTCTCTGTCCCTGGGATTTTCCAGGCAAGAACACTGGAGTGGGTTGCCATTTTCTTCTCCAATGCATGAAAGTGAAAAGTGAAAGTGAAGTCGCTCAGTTCTGTCCTACTCTTAGCGACCCCATGGACTGCAGCCTTCCAGGCTCCTGGATCCATGGGATTTTCCAGGCAAGAGTACTGGAGTGGGTTGCCATTGCTTTTTCCTAGAAAATCTTTAATTGTCCTTGAAGCCTTAGCACTAAACCTCAGAACTCTAAATGCCTTACAGCTCCAAACTAATTCCACTAGCACAACACAGAATCAAGGTTCTGCTTATTCTCTCAGTGAACCTTCCGCACATATTTACTGACTTGCTTCTGTCTTCCTGACATACTGAAGCTAATGTGGCAAACAAGACAAAGCCCCTGCTCTCATGAAGCTCATTTTCTTGTGAAAAAAGCAGAAAATAAGTGCAAATAAAATGTAGTGACAGGTAGTAATGGTAACATGTGCTAATCCTTCAGTTGAATCCAACTCTTTGTAGCCCACCAGGCTTCTCTGTCAGTGGTGCCTTAAAGAAAAGTAAATTATGGATTGGGGAATAAAAAGATAAAATAAGGGTTAATTTAGCTAGGATCATCTCATAATACCTGAGGGTGTGGTTTTTAAACACTTGAATAAAGTATTCTTGTAGATACCCTCTTCGAAACTTCTCATTATATTGTTATTAAATTTGAAATTCTTTTATACATTATCCTTGAATTGGGTAGTTTTCCACTCAAAGGAAAAAAACTGGCTTTGAAGACAGGTAATTGAAATGTCATACATTTATATCAGAAGCACATTATTTTATTCTACAACATATTGGGCCAAAGCCCTTTATTTGAGTATGAATCTGCTGATTAAAGGCTTATATCATTTTTCATACAACTCAAATATTGATCTCATTCAAGTGTAGTGAGAAATCAAAGATAAAAAGTTCTAAATAAAGATGTATTTCATGATTTTAGGCTTTTTTTTCCTCAACCTTTGAAAGCTTTTCACTTATACTCTAAATCAATAATAATTTTAGTGACCTATTTTTATCAATTATCATTTGATAAAATTATTTGTTTTATTAATTATTTCCAAAACATTTCACAGTTCTTATATAATGACACTTAATTTTCTTCCATACACATTTATGTAATTTATGTACATATGTAATATTATTTAAATTATGAAAATTATAAAAAGCACAATTCACAGAGACATTGTTGCAAAGTACTGGTATTATTTTTCTTATTAAGTTGGTTGTAGATGCGTACTTAGTCACTCTAGTCGTGTCCGACTCTGCAACCACATGGACTATAGCCTGCCAGGCTCCTCTGTCCATGGGATTTTCCAGGCAAGAATACTGGAGTGGGTTGCCATTTCCTTCTCCTGTGAGAAAGTATGAAGTGAGTGAAGAAAGTTGCTCAATCATGTCCAACTCTTTGCAACCCCTTGTACTATAGCCTACCAGGCTCCTCCGTCCATGGGATTTTCCAGGCAAGTGTACTGGACTGGGTTGCCATTTCCTTCTCCACGGTTGCAGATAGATGGACGTGTTTCATTATTGTTATTATTTGAGCCATATCACTCTACTGTATATGCTATTATATGTGTTATTTAAAAAAAATAAATTAATAGTGTGTTCAGTTGACATAAGCATGATTAGGAAAAATAGACAATTCTGTTGGTAAGCATGTAACATTGTTTGTTGTGAAAGCAGAAAGCATCTACAAATTACCCTTTCAGTGTACAGGGATATCCATCAGTTATGTGTTAGAATAGGAATGAGAGTACCAGTTCATGTGCTATAATTCAATTAACTATTAGGTAGAATTCCTTTAAGAAAATTTATCTTACATTTGTAGGCAGGCATCTGTCTCATCTGTTCATTTGTGACCTCTTTACATTTAGAGCCTGGCTTTTATTCAAATCTGTATAATCCTCAGGACTTATAATGGTAACAACACAGTATGCACTTAATATTAAAATACTTGTTCAATGAATAAAAGAATGTTAAATGATCGAAACATATGCAAATTTGTTTTACTTATGCTTTTCTCTGTCACTTAAAAACCTGAGTAGTTCTCATTCTAATATTTTGTTATTTGCATCTTGCTGCTGCACTTAGTAACTTGGAATGAATTAATAGTATTTTCAGTCTGCAAGTAATAGTCACAGGAAAATGAGTTTCAAGAATGCACATGATTTCTTGTTTGGGGCATGAAATGAAGTTGCGTTTATCATGTTAGGTTGGAAAAAAAAGCTATATTGCATTATGAAGTTTCTATAGAATTATAGCAATTATTTAAAGAGTTACAAAAAAGTTATAATCACAGTTTACCCAGAAACTGATAAGTATTTAAAATTCCTTATTTACTGAAATTAGAATAAGCTTAGAATCCTAAAAACATTAGTATATTTAGACAGGTATTTTATGATAAAATTAAGCACCATGGCTACCAGTCCTGAATGATGTTGACAGGCTATAAAGCCAAAACCTTGTTGTATTAGCATTTGCATTCAGGATTAATTTTGTTCATGTACAGAAACAAATGTCTTATTGAACTGCATAGAACATAATAGCCGCTCTATAGGTGTAGAACCATACCACAATATCAGTTTATTAGTCTTAGAAATTACAGAGTTCCAGTTCCAGCTATTCTTTGTTAGGTTCAAAGACCAAACTATTAAATAGGAATACATTTATATTTCTAAATGCTCAAAGTAAGTGGTCTCTTTGGTGTTCTCCGTTATGGAGAATCCTATAAAATTAATCCTTAAAGACATCTTCTGATGCTGTGTCTATATGACACCAGAGCACTAAGATGAAAAGTAAAAAATTTAGCTATCCAAATGTCTGTTAACATCTGGTGTCTCAGCATCATGTGGATAGAAAACTTAGGACACTGAAAAATTTCCTTTATTATATATGCTCTGAATCGCTTATATGCATTAACAAAGTAAATTTGAGCAGGCTGCCTGCTGAGCAAAGTCACCCTCACATCAAACCACTGTCTTGAATATGAGCATCTTTCTAGGAGCTAGGAAATACCCCTAAATAAATTTAAAGTCTCAGCTGACCAAACCTAGTGAAATTGAAGCCGCTCAGTCATGTCCAACTGTTTGCGACCCCATGGACTGTAGCCCACCAGGCTCCTCCATCCATGGAATTTTCCAGACAAGAGTACTGGAGCGGGCTGCCATTTCCTTCTCCAGAGGATCTTCCTCACCCAGGGATTGAACCCAGGTCTCCCGCATTGCAAGCAGATGGTTTTACCATCTGAGCCATGAGGAAAGCTCCCAACCTAAGTTAGCTGAATTTTATAAGCATATATATATATATATATGGGCTTCCCAGGTGGCACTAGTGGTAAGGAACCCACCTGCCAATGTAGGAGATGTAGGAGACACAGGTTCAATCCCCTGGAGGAGGGCATGGCAACCCACTCCAGGATACTTGCCTGGGAAATCCCATGGACAGCAGAACCTGGTGGGCTACAAGTTCTGTGGGATAACAAAAGAGTCCTCAGACACGACTTGTGATAAACCACAACAAATTTTTCTATTGGAAATTGTGTACAGAAGCATGGAAGTATAAATGTGATGCCTTTGGGTAACAGAGCACTTTGATGTAGCTGAAATATAGGGTACAGAGGAACTTTAAGTCACAGAGCAAATGAAATGGTACTGTTGCCCATAATCAATGGGAAAAAATCCTTGATACAGCTCTGAAGATCCATGTAGTGAAGCAAAAAATCGTACTTATTAAGAGCATATCTTTGATACCACAAAAACTTTAATTTGATTTTTGGTACTCTCACTTGCCTATCTATTTCACAGGGTAACTATATATTAAATAGCTTTCTCTCTCTCTCTCTCTCTCTCTAATATTACTGTGATATACCATGTGCCTGAAGAACTATGATTGGAGGCTCATAACATTGTACAGGAGGCAGTGACCAAAACTATCCCAAAGGAAAAGAAATGCAGGAAGGCAAAGTGCTTGTCTGAAAAGGCCTTAAAATAGCTGAGGAAAGAAAATCAAAAGGCAAGGAAGAAAGGAAAAGATATACCCAACTGAACTCTAGAGTTCCAGAGAATAGCAAGGACAGATAAGGACTTCTTAAATGAACAACGCTCGGATAACCACAATGGTGTGGTTACTCACCTAGAGCCAGACATCTTGGAGTGTCAAGTCAGTGGGCCTTAGGAAGCATTAATACAATCAAAGCTAGTGAAGGTGATGGAAATCCAGCTGAGCTATTTCAAATCCTAAAAGATGATGTTATTAAAGTGCTGTACTCAATATGTCAAGCAAATTTGGAAAATAACAGTGGCCATAGAACTGCAATAAGTCAGTTTTCATTCCAATGCCAAAAAAGGGCAATGCAAAAGAATGTTCAAATGACCACACAGTTGTGCTCAGTTCATAATGCTAGTAAGGTTATTCTCAAAATCCTTCAAGCTAGGTTTCAGCAGTATGTGAACCCAGAACTTCCAGATGTACAAACTGAGTTTATAAAAGACAGAAGAATGACATATCAAATTGTCAATATTTGTTGAATCATAGAGAAAGCAAGGGAATTTCAGGAAACATCTACTTTTGCTTCATTGACTACACTAAAGCCTTTGACTTGAATAGATCACAACATACTGTGGAAAATTGTTGAAGAAATGAGAATATCAGACCACCTTACCTGTCTCCTGAGAAACCTGTATGCAGATCAAGAAGCAACAGTTAGAACCAGACATTGAACAATCGACTGGTTCAAATTTGGGAAAGTAGTATGACAAGGCTATATATTATCACCCTGCTTATTTAACTCATATGCAGAGTACATCATGTGAAATGCTGGGCTGGATAAATCAAAAGCTGGATTCAAGATTTCTGGAAGAAATATCAATAACCTCAGATATGCAGATGACACCTCCCTAATGGCAGAAAGTGAAGAGGAGCTAAAGAGACTCTTGATGAAAGTGAAAGTGGAGAGTGAAAAAGCTGGCTTAAAACTCAGCAGTCCAAAAATTAAGATCATGGCATCTGGTCCCATCCCTTCATGGCAAATAGATGGGGGAGAAAATGGAAGCAGTGACATACTTTATTTTCCTGTGCTCCAAAATCACTGTGGACAGTGAATGACTCATAAAATTCAAAGATGCTTATTCCTTGGAATGAAAGCTATGAGAAACCTAGACAACATATTAAAAAGCAGAGACATCACTTTGCTGACAAAGGTCCATCTAGTCAAAGCTATGATTTTTCCAGTAGTTATGTACGGATGTGAGAATTGAATCTGAAAGAAGGCTCAGTTTCAAAGATTTAATGCTTTCAAACTGTGCTGCTGGAGAAGACTCTTGAGAGTCCCTTGGGCAGCAAGATCAAACCAGTCAATTCTAAAGGAAATCAACCCTGCATATTTATTGGAAGGACTGATGCTGAAGCTGAAGCTCCAATATTTTGGCCACCTGAATGAAAGAGCCAATTCACTGGAAAAGACCCTGACACTGGGAAAGATTGAGGGTGTGAGGAGAAGGGGACAACAGAGGATGAGATGGTTGGATGGCATCACTGACTCAACTGACATGAGTTTGGGCAAACTCCAGGAGATAGTGAAGGACAGGGAAGCCTGGCGTACTGCAGTCCATGGGGTCGCAAAGAGTCAGACACGACTGAGTGACTGAATAAAAAGAAAACATTTCATATTTATACATCTGTATGGTTTGCCTCCCAAACTAGTTTGTTCTCTCTGTAAAGACAGTAGTAATGTTTGTTTCTTTGCAAACCTTCATGCCCCAACATGCTTTAAGTACTAGCTGAAAAATAGCTCAATTTTCTTTGCTTCTTTTTTTCCCCAAAGACTACTTAGTGTTCATCAAGACCTCTTTATTTCAAACACTCCTATTTTCCCATTTGTTATTTCCATGTCATTTAGCTTTCTGCCTCGCTTGGAAGGACACAGTAATTCCTTTCAACAATATCTTATATGCATCCTAGAATTATTTCGCCTCATGGTCATTTCCAAGATATCTGTCCTGCCAATTTCAACCCTGTGACAAACAGATGTATGTTTTATCTCCTGCATCCTCACAGGTATTGCTATAGAAAATCATTGAAATTTGCTAATGTTTTCACAACATATTCATGCACCCTGAATACAGAGAGGTTCTCAGTTCTATCTAGATACTGTCTAATTTTTTAAGTGAATTCTAATTTCATTCACTGCAGATATGATCACCACCTAACAATACTTATTCNCTCACAGGTATTGCTATAGAAAATCATTGAAATTTGCTAATGTTTTCACAACATATTCATGCACCCTGAATACAGAGAGGTTCTCAGTTCTATCTAGATACTGTCTAATTTTTTAAGTGAATTCTAATTTCATTCACTGCAGATATGATCACACCTAACAATACTTATTTTCCAGGCCTTTGTCTACAGAATAATTTCACTGCTCTAATAATCTGTGTTTCATCTGTTCCTCCCTTTCCACACAAGTCCCAGACTACCACTAGGTATTTTTTTCATGTTATTTTTATTATTATTACTATTTAATTTTCTATTTTATGACAATTTTTAGAACATTAGGCTTACAATGAAATTCAAATAAAAGTGAAGAGATTACCATGTTTCCCCATGCCCCTACACATGCATAGCTTTTCCTATTATCAACATATCCCATCAGAGAGATACATTTATTATAACTTATGAGCCTACATTGACACATCATAATCACCCAAAGTCCATCATTTACTTTACTGTTTACTTTTGGGGTTATACATCCTTTGAGTTTGGACAAATGTATAATGACATATTCATTCTCATACTAAGTTATTTCTCTGACCTAAAAATCCTCAGTGCTCTGTCTATTCATTCTTCCCTAACTGCCGCCGCTGCTGCTAAGTCGCTTCAGTCATGTCCGACTCTGTGCGACCCCAGAGATGGCAGCCCATCAGGCTCCCTCGTCCCTGGGATTCTCCAGGCAAGAACACTGGAGTGGGTTGCCATTTCCTTCTCCAATGCATGAAAGTGAAAAGTGAAAGTGAAGTCACTCAGTCGTATCTGACCTTCAGCAACACCATGGACTGCAGCCGACTAGGCTCCTCCGTCCATGGGATTCTCTAGGCAAGAGTACTGGAGTGGGGTTCCATTGCCTTCTCCTCCCTCCTAACTACCATCTGTCAACCCTTGGAAAACACTGATCTTTTTAATGCCTCCGTAGTTTTGTCTTACCCAGAATATTTAGAATCTTTCTCTTAATAATATCCATCTAAGTTTCCTCCATGTCTTTTCATGGCCTGATAACTCATTTCTTTTCACAAGTGGGTAATATTCTATTGTCTGAATGTACAATTTATTTATTTTTTTCATTCACCTACTGAGAGAGATCTTGGTTGCTTCCAGGTTTTGGCAATCATACATAAATAAAGCTGCTATAAACATTCATGTGAAGGTTTTTCTGTGGACATAAGTTTTCAACAATTTTGAATCAATACCAAGGAGCATGATTGCCAGATCATATGGTAAAATCATATTTAGTTTTGTAAGAAACAAACAAACTGTGTTCCGCACTGGCTGCATTTTCCACAGCAATGCATGAGAGTTCCTCTGTTACTCCACATTCATCCCAGGATTTGGTGTTGCCAGTGTTCTACATTGTGACCATTCTAATAACTGTTTAATGTTATCTTATTATTGTTTTAATTTGCATTTTTCTGGTGACAGTATATGTGGACCATGTTTTCATATGCTTATTTGCCATTTATGTATCTTCTTTGATGAGTTGTAAAGGTCATTGGTCCACTTCAAGTTTTTCATTTCCTTACTCCTGAGTCTTAAGAATTTTATAAACATTTTGGATAACAGTACTTTATGACTTTTGTCTTTTGCAAATATTTTTATTTTACTTTTAAGATGATGGGCTTCCCTGGTGGCTCAGCTGCTAAAGAATCTGCCTGCAATGTGGGAGACCTGGGTTGGGAAGATCCCCTGGAGAAGGGAAAGGCTACCTACTCCAATATTCTGGCCTGNAACTCTTCACATGAGGTGGCCAAGGTACTGAAGTTTCAGCTTCAGTATCATTCCTTCCAAAGAAATCCCAGGGCTGATCTCCTTTAGAAAGGACTGGTTGGATCTCCTTGCAGTCCAAGGGACTCTCAAGAGTCTTCTCCAACACCACAGTTCAAAAGTATCAATTCGTTGGCACTCAGCCTTCTTCGAAGTCCATCTCTCACATCCATACATGACCACAGGAAAAACCATAGCCTTGACTAGACTTTTCAATATGCTATCTAGGTTGGTCATCATAACCTTTCTTCCAAGGAGTAAACATCTTTTAATCTCACAGCTGCAGTCACCATCTACAGTGATTTTGGAGCCCTAATAAATAAATTCTGGCACTGTTTCCACTGTTTCTCCATCTATTTCCCATGGAGTGATGGGACCAGATGCCATGATCTTCATTTTCTGAATGTTGAGCTTTAAGCCAACTTTTTCAGTCTCCTCTTTCACTTTCATCAAGAGGCTTTTTAGTTCCTCTTCACTTTATGCCATGAGGGTAGTGTCATCTGCATATCTGAGGTTATTGATATTTCTCCCAGCTGTCTTGATTCCAGCTTGTGTTTCTTCCAGTGCAGCGTTTCTCATGATGTACTCTGCATAGAAGTTAAATAAGCAGAGTGACAATATACAGCCCTGACATACTCCTTTTCCTATTTGGAACTAGTCTGTTGTTCCACAACCGGTTCTAACTGTTGCTTCTTGACCTGCATACAGATTTCTCAAAGGTAGGTCAGGGGGTCTAGTATTCCCATCTCTTTCAGAATTTTCCACAGTTTATTGTGATCCATAGAGTCAAAGGCTTTGGCATAGTTAATAAAGCAGAAATAGATGTTTTTCTGAAACTCTCTTGCTTTTTTGAAGCTCCAACAGATGTTGGCAATTTAATCTCTGGTTCTTCTGCCTTTTCTAAATTCAGCTTGAACATCTGAAAGTTCACAGTTCACGTTCTGTTAAAGCCTGTCTAAAGGGATGCTTGCTGTTTCCTCAATTTCATTAACTCCTTGCCAGCCTCTCAACCCAATCTAGATGATGCCCACTATAAAACACGTTTTTTCACTGTTGCTTTGTTCATTTTCATTTCTTTTCTGGTAGAAAATTCTTTTCTTCTCTTTTTTCGTAAACTTCATATGAAACACTCTTTCAGGATAAGAAAGTTCAGAGTTTAGGGCAATTGCTCTAGACCTTAACCTCACAGATGAAACAAAGTTTCCTCCATGGTGCTTACTCCTTCATCTCTTCTGAGCATCCTTTGACCCTAATAAAGTGATCTGTCTTAAGTACTCTTTCTGTAATTTTTGCATTTAACTCTTTATTACACATATTGCTATAGACAGTACTAACTTTTACAATGAAAATGCTACAGGTTCATTTCTTAACTCAGAGATTACATGAAACGATAGCATGTATCTTCCAGTACATTCCAATTCTTTATTACCTGTGCATATTTTTGTATATCACCAATCTTCTTGCATATTATTGTTCAAATATAATGGTTTCTTATTAACTCTAAGATAACATTGTTTATCCCACAATCATTGATAATTTAGACTTCTAGTGACAGAAGTATGTACCTCATATTGAGGTATCCTCTAATTTGACCTTATTCACCTTTATTTTTTTCCTTTAGCCTCTAATAAGATGCTCAATTATGTTAGGAAAATACAAATTCCATTATAAGAAACTTTAAGAACCAGTACAAAACTCATGTGAGAATTAAACAAGCTAACCAGTGGGTGAGTTTTGGTAATTTTTTGTATATAGAGTTTGTCTCCTGACAATAATGAAATGGTACCTTAACATCATAATATTGCAATGAACACTAAGGAGAAACTAGGTGAGTAAAACCAACCCATTTTGTAAATATTCAACCCCGTGGAGCAATTAATTAATCCAAGTACCAATTAGAGCTATAGAAAGAATAATTGATCCTGCCATGTCTAGTAGTCAGGCTGAGTGAATTTAACTCAAATGTATGAGTAGCATTTTAGTCCCATGCTATTTCTGTTCAGTCAAATGAGAGAGACATGATGGAAATTGGTTTAGCTAATTCAAGACCATACTCACCACATTTCCTGAAAATTAGCATGTAGGTTTCTGTCAGCTAATTTTAAAAAAATACAAAAACAACATCAATTTCAGCACCCCAAACTATAAGAATGTAGTCCTTTCTACAATTTGCCAGCTCTAATAAGGTATGAGAGACTGTAACTTTCAGCATCCTCTATAAATACAGGGCAAGTCCAAGTTCCCCGATATGCAAAATCATGCTAAATCTATACATTAAAGATTTTTCTAGAGAAAAAAAAATCAAAAATATGATAGTAATTAACTAGGATACAAAGTTACAGATTATCACATATCACATTTTACAACAAAAAATGGGTATTGTTATTATTCCTTTTTAAAGATGAAACCACCTGCAATGAGGGAGACTTGGGTTCTATTCCTGTGTTTGGAAGATCCCCTAGAGAAAAGAATGGCTATCCATTCCAGTATTCTGGCCTGGAGAATTCCATGGACTGTATAGTTCATGGGATCGCAGAGTCAGACATGACTGAGCAACTTTCACTATTTAAAGATACAGGAGACTAAAGAACAGAGGATTCTTGCAGTTTGCAAAGGGAGTTATTCATAGAGGCAAGATTTTGTCTCAGGTATTGGAGGCAGAGATACTCTTAAGACATAGGTTGTAGCTCCCCTTTTCCACTTAGGTGCCCCAATTTCCTCCAGCTCCAAGCTTATATATTTGGACATGTGGGAATCACATCAAAAAATGAACTTTGTTTTGATTCAGGGCAATGGAAGAATAAGCTACAGGAATGCTGCCATTTTTCACTACTTTGCATTAATGGAAAGAATTTTCACCTCAATCAACATTCATTTCTATATTTAAAGCTGGGTGTCATCATCAGAGGGAGAAGGCAATGGCAACCCATTCTAGTACTCTTGCCTGGAAAATCCCATGGACAGAGGAGCCTGGTAGGGCTGCAGTCCATGGCGTCGCCAAGAGTCAGACACAACTGAGCAACTTCACTTTCACTTTTCACTTTCATGCA
>SJYW01050614.1:6200-29579 GCA_006410735.1 Raphicerus campestris | reverse complement strand
GTGTTAGTTCTAAAAGGTCTTGTAGGTCTTTATAGAACCGTTCAGCTTCAGCTTCTGCAGAGTTACTGGTTAGGGCATAGACTTGGATTATTGTGATACTGAATGGTTTGCCTTGGAGATGAACAGAGATCATTTTGTTGTTTTTGAGACTGCATCCAAGTACTGCATTTTGTACTCTTTTGTTGACCACGATGGCTACTCCATTTCTTCTGAGAGATTCCTCCCCGCCGTAGTAGATATAATGGTCATCTGAGTTAAATTCACCCATTCCAGTCCATTTTAGTTCACTGATTCCCAAAATGTCGACGTTCACCCTTGCCATCTCTTGTTTGACCACTTCCAATTTGCCTTGATTCATGGACCTGACTTTCCAGGTTCCTATGCAATATTGCTCTTTACAGCATTGGACCTTGCTTCTATCACCAGTCACATCCACAGCTGGGTATTGTTTTTGCTTTGGCTCATGTCTTCTTTCTTTCTGGAGTTATTTCTCCACTGATCTCTAGTAGCATATTGGGCACATACTGACCTGGAGAGTTCCTCTTTCAGTATCCTATCATTTGGCCTTTTCATACTGTTCATGGGGTTCTCAAGGCAAGAATACTGAAGTGGTTTGCCATTCCCTTCTCCAGTGGACCACATTCTGTCAGACCTCTCCACCATGACCCGCCAGTCTTGGGTTACCCCACTAGGCATGGCTTAGTTTCATTGAGTTAGACAAGGCTGTGGTCTTAGTGTGATTAGATTAACTAGTTTTCTGTGAGTATGTTTTCAGTGTGTCTGCCCTCTTGCAACACCTACCATCTTACTTGGGTTTCTCTTACCCTGAGCATAAAAAAAAATATTAGTGATTAAAAAAGAAATTTAAAAAATTAAATAAGGCTTGAAATATCTAATCCAATTCTGAGTATATAAAGAAATTTTTTGTTGTAAAATAAAAAAACAGGAAATTAACATGTGATACACTATTATTAACTGAAGTACAGATTTTGTCCTTTTCCAGGGGATCTTCTGAACCAAGAGATTGAAGCTGAGCCTTCTATTTTGCAGGCAAATTCTTTACTGTTAGAGCCACCAGGGAAACCATACCTTATAAACTTTACAGTGCGAAGTTTCCAGATATTATTAAAAATTGAATAATGCTTGCATTGCAATGTTACTGCAAGTGCAGATCACTAGTCTATAAACTTTAAAATAGAATGCTTTTTTCTTTTCTTTTTTTCCAATGAAATCTATGGGCTACCCTTGTGGCTCAGGTGCTAAAGAAACTGCCTGTAATGTGGGATACCTGGGTTCAATCTCTGAGTTCGGAAGATCCCATGGGGAAGGAAATGTCAACCCACTCAAGTATTCTTGCCTGAAGGATCCCATGGATGGAGAATCCCATGGACAGAGGAGCCTGGCAGGCTACAGTGCCTGGGATCTCAAAGAGTCAGACATGACTGAGCAACTAACGCTATGGCTTTAAAAGGTAATCTTTCAAGTAGATTGTTTTGTTCCTTTTGTTCAGTACTCAGCACACTCTTAAAAACAATTCACTAAAAATACAATAATATAAGCAGTAATGGCCTTGTCTATAAGACCCTATTTTCTCAAATAAATTTTAATTCTTCACAAAATGCCTTGATACTTATTTACTGAAATTGAAAACTAGTAAATACTTGGTGCTTCATTTTAAAGATAATAAAAAATTTCCCTTTAATAAAAGCAGATGCAGTTTTGTTTTATGGTGAAGACTTCAAAGACATAAATGAGAATAAGGAAAAGAAAATGAGTTTGTGGTTGTAGATAGGCAAGGTTAACTGAAAACACAGAAAGTCAAGCCCCAAACTTGGTAGCGTGAAGAGGAAATGACCCAGTGGGTGAATAAGGAACTTGGTCTCTCAGGAAGAAGGAAATGAGTTGATTCCCTGTACTGTAACAGGTCAGCACTGTGGGAAAGCATTTAATATCAGATAACCCAGTACCAATCCCCCAGCTGAGTTATATGGAGACTAAGGGACAAAGAAAGAATGAGAAGGGTGGAAACAGGAGTGAGAAAGACACAGAATAAGAGAAATTACCCTCCATTAAAATAAATAGACGGAGAAGGCAATGGCACCCCACTCCAGTACTTTTGCCTGGAAAATCCCATGGATGGAGGAGCCCGGTATGCTGCAGTCCATGGGGTCATGACTGAGCGGCTTCACTTTCACTTTTTACTTTCATGCATTGGAGAAGGAAATGGCAACCCACTCCAGTGTTCCTGCCTGGAGAATCCCAGGGATGGGGGAGCCTGGTGGGCTTCTGTCTATGGTGTTGCACAGAGTCGGATACAACTGAAGCGACTTAGCAGCAGAATAAATAGAATTACCCAACTACAGAGGCGAGGTCAGACCAGCTCTGTATACCAGACATCAACAGACTCAATTTAGCCTGAAGAAAAGCCCTCAGATACGTAAGTGTAAAAGACAGGGTAATGTACCATACTTCCTTTACTTTCTCATGAGTTGGTCTTCCTTCTATAACCTGAGAAAGTGGCCTGTTTGTTAGATGTGTTTCCTGAAGAGAGCAAAATCATAAATTTACCACCAGCGAGCATTTGGACTATAGTGAAAGTGAAGTCGCTCAGTCGTGTCTGACTCTCTGCGACCCCATGGACAGGAGCCTACCAGGCTCCGCCATCCATGAGATTTTCCAAGCAAGAATACTGGAGTGGGCTGCCTTATACTTCCTGATTAATTTTTGCTGTGGAAAATATTTTGAACAAAGAAATGAAGTGACTATTGCATTTCTCACCTAGGTCAAATATTATATGCTTACATCTTATCCATGACAGCAGCATAAAATATCAGATGTACCCTCCTAGTTTTTATTTAGACTATGTTGTAACCTTTGAAAACAGGTGTTTTCCTACTTTAAAACTGACCCAGAGAAAGATGTTTCTAGATCTACAGCAGACAAGTTCTTTCTCCCAATCAATTTTTAAAAATCCATACCCTGAAAGGTATATAACGAAAAAGATCTTTCTTCTCTATAAACAAGTCTCTCAAGAAGCTCATTCTCAGCCTTGATTTTTCTTCAGTGCAGATAAGATTTTCATAGACAACATTCTAATCACCCCCTGAGCCTTCAGTACCTCATACTAAGAGTTTTCTGCATATTTTAACAATTTGATTAAATGCCCACATATTTTCTAGTCACTTTAATGATTAAACAAAACACTGTGAAAACATTGTAATCATATAATTTATTATTTGACTCAAATTTGATTTCTTTGTTTCAAATCTGACCGGACAATTTGTTCCCACAATTACTAAATAAAGTAAACATTTTCTTATTGGAAAGTCATACACCCAGGAGTACATTTGCAAATAAGATGCTTTAGTTAATCATCTTATTAATTTTGCCATTTGAACTTGACAAACGAGTTTTTCAAAGCATGGTGTGTAAAAAAGGGCTTATTTTTGTGTTTTTTATATAGTAAGTTTCAGCTGCTGATTTATTTCATGCAAATAATTAAATGCCAAATTACAATATGTGGTGAGTAGAAAATTGCTAACAGAATATGCCTATCAAACCTGAGGAATATTAAAATGTGTATATGGGTTCAGTTCAGTTAACAGAAAAATTGGATTCCAATCATTTACTCTTGATAGCAATTTTGCCCTCTGTTCTTAGGTTCACTTGATATAACATTACAAGACAAGCTATATTTGCAAAATACTACCTGGAAACATGCCTTGCACAAAATCCATTCTTTGCTTAATAGTTTTATGCGTGTTTTGTATATCATTTGAAAAGTCTTCAAGTACACAGTTGACATGTAACCAAGGGATTCTGCTTCTCAACTTTTCAATAAAAAGTAGCACAGCTAAAAATCAGAATATAAGAAGGTTTCTGTAGAGTAATATATCAAAGAAGCTGATTAAAAATGGAAAGATTTCTTATGCTTCATAAAGTCCTAATAGCTATGAACATTGAAATACTAATTAACAGAATAATTGTGTGAGAAGAGCTAAAAATAATATTTTCACATTAATCCTCCCATTTAAAGAAAAGCTTTTTCACACCTGCTACTCAGGTTGCTGTATACCTTCATTAACTTAATTTATTGTCAGAAAAAAAATATTGTGGCTTTACTAATGGTAATACAGGGCCTGAAAACATTACCAATGCTATATAAATATACATGTACTGGGAAAAAAACAAATTTTAAGTGTTATTATTGTATATTATAATAATGACACCTCTTTCAAAATGCCATTCATATTTTCGGCACTTTTGATCTTCATTAATTAGTTTTATCTTAAATTGAAGAAAATATCCCACTGAAATCTTTAAAAATGCATATTATTTAGTTGTAAGGGTTTTATATATGAAAGAAATGAGAGATTAGAGCAACTCTATCAATTCATAAACAAAGTCATTACTCTTTTTCATACAATGAATTTGTACACATATAAATTGGCATAGTGATATATGCTAATGCTCAGTAGGTTTATCCATATTATCTTTTTTAGTATGAAGGATTTCTTCATATTACTCTTTTACTATAAAACAATCCTATGAGAAGATACTACTGTATTTTTTCTTTTCATTTTATAGGTAAAGAGATAGATGCCTATATTTTCAATTCCTTTGAAACTTTTAAAAGGGAAAAAAATAAAAATTACTTGACAGTTTTCACATTAATCAAGAATAGTATTGANTAAAACAATCCTATGAGAAGATAC
Organism: Raphicerus campestris; assembly: GCA_006410735.1. Taxonomy (NCBI): domain Eukaryota; kingdom Metazoa; phylum Chordata; class Mammalia; order Artiodactyla; family Bovidae; genus Raphicerus; species Raphicerus campestris. The sequence goes on along the minus strand of SJYW01050614.1, from coordinate 24,864 downwards.
TACTGTATTTTTTCTTTTCATTTTATAGGTAAAGAGATAGATGCCTATATTTTCAATTCCTTTGAAACTTTTAAAAGGGAAAAAAATAAAAATTACTTGACAGTTTTCACATTAATCAAGAATAGTATTGAATCTTATCCTCAGTGATACCCAATAACTAAATAAACATTTCTAGGTCTTCTAAGAATGTTCCACTGGACCCTGGTTTCAGGAATTCTCAGTATTACATGAAAATTATTGCAGCATCCAATATGTTTGGAAAGTTTTATTCAAAGTTAAAAATTTCTTTTACTTAGGACTTCTTAGAACCTAAAGTATGACAATGTGCTAAGACTATAATTTACTCTATTTTCAAAATTGTTAAACTAGAGAAACTTCCTTTTTCAGGCCTTCTCTTGAAAAACTAGTATGTGGCAAAACATGTTTTCAGAACATTGCTTTAGACTTTTGTGTATCCTAATGATTACTCATATGTTCTTTGAAAGTGTTAGTCCTCTGAAAACAATATGTCATTTCAAGTTGCAGTTTTTGTGCCTGAATTATTTGTCCTATGAGGGAAGAAAACTGATCATAAATCTGTAGATTTATATAATAAAGGAAAACAATGTTCACTGCTCAGTTCTAATATTTGGTGTGTTTCAGTCAGGCATTTTAGTTCTAAGCCACAAAAACAAATTCAAGTTGATATCAGCAAAAAAGAAATGTACTAAAAAAATATTAGTAGCTCATACAATCTACAGGAGAACTGGAGAACCAGGCTCAGAAACAGCTTAAGGTGGTCTTTAAGACTATGCTGTAAAACTGCTGCCACCCAACCAGTTCCAGTGCAAACCACTGCTAAGATTAGCATTACTGCTGTGTGACAGTGACAGCTGACAGTGGGTACTATAGTTGGTACTGCTACAACACTTGCCCCAAAAACTCAACCCTATTTTCCCTACCTCCACCATCAGGAGGAAGTTTATAACTTCCTCTTGCTTGTTATTAGCTTCTGAATCATTTTCTGGGATAGATCCATTTGATTGGTGAATCCAAGGACATGTACCTGCAACGTACCTGAAAGGAGGCTGGAAAATAAAGTATTTGACAATTTCCTATTCCACCCTCCCGTCAAGACTCATAGTGTAAGGAATTACTCAATCCCTAAGAAGCAGTTCAGGTTCTAAATAGTTAACATGAGTTATAAATATTCACCAAATGGAGGCACAAATCTCCTGTGTAAATTTAGCTCAAATGTCTATGGCTTGCTTCATGTCTAGCCATCAGTTTCCTAATTTGATGAAACTATGGAATTCTACAAAAAAATTTCTCTTTAATTCACGTATATAATAGCATTTGTATGCTTATCAGGAATGCCTAAGTTCTGTAGCAGGAGCCTGAAGCTCCTAAAATTGTGCGTAAGATAGATAAAGATATTTTTTGTCTAAACTTTATTGTAAACTAAATCTATAGTCAAGTGATAAGGCTCTGAAAATTTATCTTCTAATTTATCCGCTCTGAGAAAAGTGAAGTGCTCAGTCATGTCCGATTTTTTGCGACCCTATGGACTGTAGCCTGCACCAGGCTTCTCTGTCCATTGGATTCTCCAGGCAAGAGTACAGGAGTGGGTTGCCATTTCCTCCTCCAGGGGATCTTCCTGACCCAGGGATTGAACCCAGGTCTCCCACATTGCAGGCAATGCTCTGCGAAAACATAATCTATTTTCTACTCTCATCTCCTACCCCAAGACAGAGATCAACAAATAACTGAAGTTTATGTTCAAACATTCAAAACTGGGCTTCCCTTGTGGCTCAGCTGGTAAAGAATCCACCTTGCAATGTGGAAGACCTGGGTTCCATCTCTAGGTTTTTGGGAAAATCCCCTGGAGAAGAGAAAGGCTACCCACTCTGGTATTCTGGCCTCTCCATTGTCCATGGAATTCTCCATTCCATGGACTGTAATGTCCATGGGGTCACAAAGAGTCAGACACGACTGAGCGACTGAAGAACCCAATCAGAATAGGTAATCAGAGGACATGTCATATTATAATCCTTTATCAGAATCTTTTGTTATTAAGTCAGTTTTTAACAGGGAATACACATTTTGAAAAGTATTTTGTTCAAAGGATGAGTGACTATGGATTGTGACTATTAGTCTCTGTTGAGGAGATAAAACAAAGTTAANATCATTTTCTGGGATAGATCCATTTGATTGGTGAATCCAAGGACATGTACCTGCAACGTACCTGAAAGGAGGCTGGAAAATAAAGTATTTGACAATTTCCTATTCCACCCTCCCATCAAGACTCATAGTGTAAGGAATTACTCAATCCCTAAGAAGCAGTTCAGGTTCTAAATAGTTAACATGAGTTATAAATATTCACCAAATGGAGGCACAAATCTCCTGTGTAAATTTAGCTCAAATGTCTATGGCTTGCTTCATGTCTAGCCATCAGTTTCCTAATTTGATGAAACTATGGAATTCTACAAAAAAATTTCTCTTTAATTCACGTATATAATAGCATTTGTATGCTTATCAGGAATGCCTAAGTTCTGTAGCAGGAGCCTGAAGCTCCTAAAATTGTGCGTAAGATAGATAAAGATATTTTTTGTCTAAACTTTATTGTAAACTAAATCTATAGTCAAGTGATAAGGCTCTGAAAATTTATCTTCTAATTTATCCGCTCTGAGAAAAGTGAAGTGCTCAGTCATGTCCGATTTTTTGCGACCCTATGGACTGTAGCCTGCACCAGGCTTCTCTGTCCATTGGATTCTCCAGGCAAGAGTACAGGAGTGGGTTGCCATTTCCTCCTCCAGGGGATCTTCCTGACCCAGGGATTGAACCCAGGTCTCCCACATTGCAGGCAATGCTCTTCGAAAACATAATCTATTTTCTACTCTCATCTCCTACCCCAAGACAGAGATCAACAAATAACTGAAGTTTATGTTCAAACATTCAAAACTGGGCTTCCCTTGTGGCTCAGCTGGTAAAGAATCCACCTTGCAATGTGGAAGACCTGGGTTCCATCTCTAGGTTTTTGGGAAAATCCCCTGGAGAAGAGAAAGGCTACCCACTCTGGTATTCTGGCCTCTCCATTGTCCATGGAATTCTCCATTCCATGGACTGTAATGTCCATGGGGTCACAAAGAGTCAGACACGACTGAGCGACTGAAGAACCCAATCAGAATAGGTAATCAGAGGACATGTCATATTATAATCCTTTATCAGAATATTTTGTTATTAAGTCAGTTTTTAACAGGGAATACACATTTTGAAAAGTATTTTGTTCAAAGGATGAGTGACTATGGATTGTGACTATTAGTCTCTGTTGAGGAGATAAAACAAAGTTAATCACTTCCGAGAATATAGCCAAGATCCCAGTCATCTAATGACAGTCTCTCCATATGCATTCTAGTGCCTTAACATTTTGAGTAGTTTCCAAACAATTGCTCCCCAGGGGTAAATATTTGTTGGATATATAAGGTACAGCATTTAAACTTAATAGTTTCCATCACGTTGAGCAAGAAAAAAACAGGTCTGTGTTAATGTCATGAGTTTTCTTACCTATAGAATGTCTCAAGAGTCCCTAATAGCTCAGTAGGTAAAGAATCTGCCTGCAGTGCAGGAGACCTGGGTTCAATCCCTGGGTTAGGAAGATCCCCTGGCAAAGGGATAGGCTACCCACTCCAGTAATCTTGTGCTTCCTTTGTGGCTCAGCTGGTAAAGAATCGCCTCGCAATGCGGGAGACCTGGGTTCAGTCCCTAGGTTGAAAAAATCCCCTGGAGAAGTGAAAGGCTAGCCACTCCAGTATTCTGACTTGGAGGATTCCATGGTCCATGGGGTCACAAAGAGTCAGACATAGCTAAGCGACTTGACCCACAGAATGCCTCAAGTGTCAAGCACAGCCCTCAAGAAAATGAAGTGTTACTCCAGGGACAATTATATGTACAAAGCATCTGCCTACAATGTGGGGGACCCAGGTTCTATCCCTGGATTGGGAAGATCCTCTGGAGAAGGAAATGGCAACCCACTTCAATACTCTTGCTTGGAAAATCCCACGGACAGAGGAGTGTGGTAGGCTACAGTCCATGGGATGGCAGAGTTGGACACAACTGAGCGACTTCACTCACTCACTCATTCTTCAGATACCAAAGTATCTAATATGGCACTCAATTAATCTACATTATTTTATGCTGTAATTTTCAAAAGGAAACTTTTTCTGTAAGATAATACAATTTAATATCCCCTAACTACATGGGTTCCAATTATAGAGGAAATTATAGAGTGTCTTAGGGGTTCCCTGGTGGCTCAGATGGTAAAGAATTCACCTGCAATTCAGGAGACCCGAGTTTGATTCCTGGGTCAGGAAGATTCCCTGGAGGCGAGCATGGCAACCCACTCTAGTATTCTTGCCTGGAGAATTTCAAGGACAGAGGAGCCTGGTGGGCTATCATCCACAGTGTCACGGAGTCAGGCATGACTGAGCGACTAATGTACATAGTATATCTTAGCAGCATGTATACACACAGTCCCTAGAATTTAATGGCTACTTTCTTTATTGTGAGATTATATGCTTCCTTTATTTTTATTCAGAGCCTCTCTCTCTGCAGGAAGCTTCTTTCCACAATGAGAAAGTGGCNGCACATAGTATATCTTAGCAGCATGTATACACACAGTCCCTAGAATTTAATGGCTACTTTCTTTATTGTGAGATTATATAAGCTTCCTTTATTTTTATTCAGAACCTCTCTCTCTGCAGGAAGCTTCTTTCCACAATGAGAAAGTGGCCCTCAGTTTTACATTCTCTTCACTAAAAGTTGCCTGTGTTAGAGACTGTATTTACTATAGTCTGTAGGTGGATTATTACCTCATCCCTAGACTTACAGGAAGCACTCCATTCACTTAAATCTAGCTTCCTGATCTCACTTAGGAATAGAAAGATGGGGAAGGACCACACTATTCTATTTATTTAANACATCTTCAGTCTGAGTAGCTTCACTTCTAATTAGCCCACTCAAAGGCTTCATCATAAGAACAAGATAAATATTGGGAAGGGACCAGGTGCTGAATGTTATGTTCCTTTAGATATGATTTCCTCTCTCAATCTCCTCTCCAGTTTAATTTGAAGACTTGGGTTTTATTAGCTAATACCCCTGTCGTATTCACCAACTTTACATGTTATAAGAAAATATGTAATTTATTGAGAGAACAATATAACAAAATGAAAATCATATTTTCTAAAATTCTTCTATTCTGAAATGCCCTTGCTATCCCACAAAATAAGTCACACTTTTTATGTAGAGTCAAGCTTGAATTTTATCTGTCTTCCTCCTTAAACTTGACAGAATAAGAAGAACATTTTACAGGATGCATGTAACTGCTCTTCCCTTTTAAATTAGCCAGAATTGGAAATGTTTTCCCTCTGTCATATTTCCTGGAAATATCATCAGTTTTGTCTTTGAAAGTAGTAAGCTGAAAATCGTTCATACAATGCCAAAGACCAGTACTGATAACTAATGTCCAACAAAGAAGAAATAATGATGATTTTTTTTGCAACAATGAAAAAAAATGTATATGTAATGATTTGATGAGTTATCGAAATTTTCTAATAACTGGGTCTAAGGAAGAATTATTACATACATATTAACTCTGTGTTCAAAGTCATTAAAACATCTCAAAAGATTATTTCTCAAAATAGCTAGTTTGACTTAGGTATTGATAAAGTAATTAACTAAAATGAGCAATTTCAAGTCCATTCTCTCATGTCCTGCTTACATAAGATTTATTATTGTCTCATTTCCTTGCCATTGTAAAGCTACAAATGAAGAATACAGTTAAAGCATGGGACAAATTTTTAATCTTTTTCCAAATTTAATACAAGGAGAAAATATGGTAAAAATAAATGAAAACAAACACAAGATGTTGCAAATCAACTAATCAATACTTTTAAAATTCAAAGGAGAAAAGTGCATTTTTAAGTTTCTAGTCACCAGAAGAAACATAATTCTAATTAATAGGATTTACAATGTCATTTCATGCATGCCTGCATAGCTGGTCTCTCAGTCATATCTGACTCTAGACAGGTAAAATAGCTATGATAAGTAAAAATGTGTTGTAGAGCTAAGTCACACTGAAATTGTTATGTGGTTATAAAAAGGCTCTAGAGAGAGAGATTCTGGGTTCAAATCTCAGCTTTGCCCATTTTCTAACTATCTATCTTTAACAAGTTAAATTCTCTGTGGCTCAGTTTTTCCTGTAAAGTAGAGTTAGTAAGGCTATTATAATCATTTTATAAGTTTATACATAGACGCACCTGAGAAATACCTGCCCAATAAGATAGGGCAAAGTGTGTTATTTTTTATTGCTATGTGTCATTGTTGCTGTTGTTTGTATTTGCAGTACTCTGTACTGTAAGACAATAGCACACTTTATTAAATAAGCTTTTTAAAAAAGAGTTTTTTATTTATGGCTGCACTGGATCTTCATTGCTGCATGCAGGCTTTCTCCAGTTGTGGTGAGAGGAGGCCACTCTTCATTGCGATGTGCAGGTTTCTCATTGTGGTGACTCCTCTCATTGCAGAGCGCAAGCTGTAGGCATGCGAGCTTCAGTAGATGAGTCACATTGTCTAGTAATTGCTGCTGGGGGGCTCTAGGGCGCTGGAGTAGTTGTGGTGCATGGGGTTTAGTTGCCACAGGGCATGTGGAATCTTCCTGGGGCAGGGATCAAACCCGTGTTCCCCTACATTGGCAGGAGGATTCCTAACCACTGGACCACCCAGGGAAGCAACTAAAATAAACTTTTAGAGAAATATGCATGGCTCATCTTTCTTTAAATTCTCAAAAATACATCCTGTGAAAAATATACATTAATAATGACAGATTCTTGATAAAACTGCCTTTTGAAAATAACATTATTGTATGTAATTTCAAAAATAAACCTATGTTATCTCAAGCATTTAGACCAGAAGTTATTTAGGATCTAAATTTGTGCTAAGTCGCTTCCCTCATGTCTGACTCTGTGACGCTATGGACTGTAGAATGCAAGGCTCCTCTGTCTGTGGGATTTCCCAGACAAGAGTACTAGAGAGGGTTGCCATTTCCTTCTCCAGGGGATCTTCCAGATGCAGGGATCAAACCGCATCTCCTGCATTGGCAGGTAGGTTCTTTACCACTAGTGCCACCTGTGGAGAAGGATATGGCAACCCACTCCAGTATTCTTGCCTAGAGAATCCCATGGACAGAGGGGCCTGGTGGGCTGCTGTCCATGGGGTCACACAGAGTCAGACACAAGTGAAGCGACTTAGGATTCATGTGTGCATTGGAGAAAGAAATGGCAACCTACTTCATATTCTTGCCTGGAGAATCCCAGGGAAAGGGGAGCCCGGTGGGCTGCTGTCTATGTGGTTGCACAGAGTCGGACACGACTGAAGTGACTTAGCAGCAGCAGCAGTGCCACCTGGTAAGCTCAGATGGATGGATCCAAATTTATCACAGGAGAATGATGCTAGAATTTAGCATAATAAAGAGAAACCTCAGATTATTCTTAAGTACAGGTTCTAGAAGACACCATGATGCACAATTCCTCAAAACAAAGAAAAATAGGATTTCACATTTGGCCAGAATGACTAAATGTCTCATCAGGCTATGAGGTTAATTGCCAAGAACAATGAATTATTGTAAACTAAATGGAGAGGACCCTTTATATTGACTCAGAAAGATTAACTGTGGTATTCTTCTGCTTACTAACCCAAACATATTAGTCTTTTCACTTTCCCATTTTCCCTTATTTATTAAATATTACCTGCTCTTAAAAGTCAGTCTCAAAGTCTATCTCTTCAAAAAACATTGACTAATTGATATCCCCAAGGGAAGTCATCACTCTCATTTGAATTCAGACTGCAGCTATTTTCTCTTTATCCATGTGTCCATTTATTCTGAGCAGCCTTTTACTGTTAGCTAACTTTTAATATGCATGTTTCTTCTGTAAATAGAAAAAATATAAAGTTTCTTGAGGTCCTAGACACATTTCAATAGGTGCTATTTCCCTAATTTATCTACAATATCACCTTGAACACTGTAATTTCATCAATATGTGTTACTTAATGAAAGAAAGGAAAAGAGAAATGGACAGATTATCCACTTTTTTATATTAGAAAATCCTGGAATTGTCCATTTGAAGTTAAAATAGGATACTATTACGAATGACTTAATATTTGCTAGTGGATCAATGACTGTAAGAATGTAATTGATATGAAAACAATTTCAGAGTTAAATAAAACATAAAATAAGAAAAAGTGAGCCAATTCATAATATTTGTTTTTAGAGAAACAAAACATTTCTTTTATTTTAAAATTGTTGCAAAGAAATTCCGTTGGACTTTCCCTAAGGTATTTTCATTGACTTCATTAACTGATGGATAGAAGGCAGCCTGCAAAATTATGCCCTCCTCCTAAATAGTATTCTGCTTCTATGTCATTCTACCATTAACTGCCCCATAACCAGGTGACAGTCTCAGCAAAATACATCTAGTATTATATCAAAGCTTGTCATTATTCTTGCCAGTGGCCTGACCATAAAAGGTCTGAATCAGAGCAAGCTACTGAAATTCAATCAAAATAGAGAATGTGTATTGGGAGCCTGGGGACAATAGAGATCAGAGTGACAGGGAGGGCAGGATTATATAACTGCTGTAAAGGGTAAGAACAAATTTTTCACAATGAAAATAGATATTTTAATTAGAAATAGAATGCTTGTTTGCAGTATTACAACTGTCTATAAAATATAATGTGCATAAGTAGTCATTATTCAAATAATTTAGGCTCCCTTGGAGCATTGTGCAACTAGTGTGTAAAAACCCAAGGGAATTTGGAAATGCCAACAGTGGACACAAAATGATAATTCTGTATGATAAATAGAGTGTTCTAATAAATGCAGTTAAGACTTTTTTTTAATTCTTCTTTTCAGTAAATGATATTTGGGAACTGAACAGAAGTTATTTGGAGAAAAATAAAATTCCATCTATAAACTACGTTTATAACACAATAAACTAAAAGCAGTATAAGGAGCAAATAAAAAAAATGAAACCATGAAAAATTATAAGAAAACATGGTACTAAAAAGTCTACATTCCATAAAAGAAAAGATGAATAATTTTATTTTATTTTTAAAATATAATTTATTTATTTTAATTGGAGGTTAATTACTTTACAATATTATATTGGTTTTGCCATACATCAACATGAATCTGCCACAGGTATACACATGTTCCCCATCCTGAACCCCTTCCCTCCTCCCTCCCCATACCACCCCTCTGGGTCATCCCAGTTGACCAGCCCCAAGCATCCAGTATCATGCACCGAACCTGGACTGGCAATTCGTTTCATATATGATATTATCCATGTTTCAATGCCATTCTTCCAAATCATCCCACCCTCTCCCTCTCCCACAGAGTCCAAAAGACTGCTCTATACACTCTGACTCTTTTGCTGTCTCACCTACAGGGTTATTGTTACCATCTTTCTAAATTCCTTATATATGCATTATTATACTATATTGGCGTTTTTCTTTCTGGCTTACTTCACTCTGTATAATCGGCTCCAGTTTTATCCACCTCATTAGAACTGATTCAAATGTGTTCTTTTTAATGGCTGAGTAATACTCCATTGTGTATATGTACCACAGCTTTCTTATCTGTTCATCTACTGATGGACATCTAAAAAAAAATCCTTGCATGGCAAAAAAATGAAGGGTGAAGTCAAAAGACATAACAAAGAAGAAAGTGTGGTAATGTCTGTTATAAAAAAAATAGGGATAATATTCTTATATATAAAATTCCTAGAAATAAAAAAATAATTACAGTAAAAGCATTATATAGAATGTGTTTGTTGAATATAAGGAAGTTGATCCTAAATTTTTTTAAAATTCAAATTAAAACTGTACAGAGTTATTTCTCTTCTATCAAAGTGGCAAAAATTCAGTGTTAGCACACTCTTGCAGTGGCTGTACAGAAACCACCACTCTGCACAGCTAGAGGGAATGAAAAATGGTACAAGTCTACAAAGGGCAGTTTAATAACATTTAACAACATTACAAAAATCTTACCTATTGACTATGAAAGTATACACTTAAGAACTTATAAATAAACAAACATATTTATTAAATGAATGGATAAGATATGTTATGCAGCACTGTTTATAATAGTAAAAGACTAGAAAAGACCCAAATAATCCTCTGTATGTGACTAAATAATGGAAAATTACAAAAACGAGAATTCAAGGGAACCTCTACCATAAAAACTATCTTCATGTATAAGGAGGTATCTCCATGATATTTCAAAAATGAAAAGANAAACAAATGAAAACAAACACAAGATGTTGCAAATCAACAAATCAATACTTTTAAAATTCAAAGGAGAAAAGTGCATTTTTTAAGTTTCTAGTCACCAGAAGAAACATAATTCTAATTAATAGGATTTACAATGTCATTTCATGCATGTCTGCATAGCTGGTCTCTCAGTCATATCTGACTCTAGACAGGTAAAATAGCTATAATAAGTAAAAATGTGTTGTAGAGCTAAGTCACACTGAAATTGTTATGTGGTTATAAAAAGGCTCTAGAGAGAGAGATTCTGGGTTCAAATCTCAGCTTTGCCCATTTTCTAACTATCTATCTTTAACAAGTTAAATTCTCTGTGGCTCAGTTTTTCCTGTAAAGTAGAGTTAGTAAGGCTATTATAATCATTTTATAAGTTTATACATAGACGCACCTGAGAAATACCTGCCAAATAAGATAAGACAAAGTGTGTTATTTTTTATTGCTATGTGTCATTGTTGCTGTTGTTTGTATTTGCAGTACTCTGTACTGTAAGACAATAGCACACTTTATTAAATAAGCTTTTTAAAAAAGAGTATTTTATTTATGGCTGCACTGGATCTTCATTGCTGCATGCAGGCTTTCTCCAGTTGCGGTGAGAGGAGGCCACTCTTCATTGCGATGTGCAGGTTTCTCATTGTGGTGACTCCTCTCATTGCAGAGCACAAGCTGTAGGCATGCGAGCTTCAGCAGATGAGTCACATTGTCTAGTAATTGCTGCTGGGGGCCTCTAGGGCCCTGGAGTAGTTGTGGTGCACAGGGCTGAGTTGCCACAGGGCATGTGGAATCTTCCTGGGACAGGGATCAAACCCGTGTTCCCCTACATTGGCAGGAGGATTCCTAACCACTGGACCACCCAGGGAAGCAACTAAAATAAACTTTTAGAGAAATATGCATGGCTCATCTTTCTTTAAATTCTCAAAAATACATCCTGTGAAAAATATACATTAATAATGACAGATTCTTGATAAAACTGCCTTTTGAAAATAACATTATTGTATGTAATTTCAAAAATAAACCTATGTTATCTCAAGCATTTAGACCAGAAGTTATTTAGGATCTAAATTTGTGCTAAGTCGCTTCCCTCATGTCTGACTCTGTGACGCTATGGACTGTAGAATGCAAGGCTCCTCTGTCTGTGGGATTTCCCAGACAAGAGTACTAGAGAGGGTTGCCATTTCCTTCTCCAGGGGATCTTCCAGATGCAGGGATCAAACCGCATCTCCTGCATTGGCAGGTAGGTTCTTTACCACTAGTGCCACCTGTGGAGAAGGATATGGCAACCCACTCCAGTATTCTTGCCTAGAGAATCCCATGGACAGAGGGGCCTGGTGGGCTGCTGTCCATGGGGTCACACAGAGTCAGACACAAGTGAAGCGACTTAGGATTCATGTGTGCATTGGAGAAAGAAATGGCAACCTACTTCATATTCTTGCCTGGAGAATCCCAGGGAAAGGGGAGCCCGGTGGGCTGCTGTCTATGTGGTTGCACAGAGTCGGACACGACTGAAGTGACTTAGCAGCAGCAGCAGTGCCACCTGGTAAGCTCAGATGGATGGATCCAAATTTATCACAGGAGAATGATGCTAGAATTTAGCATAATAAAGAGAAACCTCAGATTATTCTTAAGTACAGGTTCTAGAAGACACCATGATGCACAATTCCTCAAAACAAAGAAAAATAGGATTTCACATTTGGCCAGAATGATTAAATGTCTCATCAGGCTATGAGGTTAATTGCCAAGAACAATGAATTATTGTAAACTAAATGGAGAGGACCCTTTATATTGACTCAGAAAGATTAACTGTGGTATTCTTCTGCTTACTAACCCAAACATATTAGTCTTTTCACTTTCCCATTTTCCCTTATTTATTAAATATTACCTGCTCTTAAAAGTCAGTCTCAAAGTCTATCTCTTCAAAAAACATTGACTAATTGATATCCCCAAGGGAAGTCATCACTCTCATTTGAATTCAGACTGCAGCTATTTTCTCTTTATCCATGTGTCCATTTATTCTGAGCAGCTTTTTACTGTTAGCTAACTTTTAATATGCATGTTTCTTCTGTAAATAGAAAAAATATAAAGTTTCTTGAGGTCCTAGACACATTTCAATAGGTGCTATTTCCCTAATTTATCTACAATATCACCTTGAACACTGTAATTTCATCAATATGTGTTACTTAATGAAAGAAAGGAAAAGAGAAATGGACAGATTATCCACTTTTTTATATTAGAAAATCCTGGAATTGTCCATTTGAAGTTAAAATAGGATACTATTACAAATGACTTAATATTTGCTAGTGGATCAATGACTGTAAGAATGTGATTGATATGAAAACAATTTCAGAGTTAAATAAAACATAAAATAAGAAAAAGTGAGCCAATTCATAATATTTGTTTTTAGAGAAACAAAACATTTCTTTTATTTTAAAATTGTTGCAAAGAAATTCCGTTGGACTTTCCCTAAGGTATTTTCATTGACTTCATTAACTGATGGATAGAAGGCAGCCTGCAAAATTATGCCCTCCTCCTAAATAGTATTCTGCTTCTATGTCATTCTACCATTAACTGTCCCATAACCAGGTGACAGTCTCAGCAAAATACATCTAGTATTATATCAAAGCTTGTCATTATTCTTGCCAGTGGCCTGACCATAAAAGGTCTGAATCAGAGCAAGCTACTGAAATTCAATCAAAATAGAGAATGTGTATTGGGAGCCTGGGGACAATAGAGATCAGAGTGACAGGGAGGGCAGGATTATATAACTGCTGTAAAGGGTAAGAACAAATTTTTCACAATGAAAATAGATATTTTAATTAGAAATAGAATGCTTGTTTGCAGTATTACAACTGTCTATAAAATATAATGTGCATAAGTAGTCATTATTCAAATAATTTAGGCTCCCTTGGAGCATTGTGCAACTAGTGTGTAAAAACCCAAGGGAATTTGGAAATGCCAACAGTGGACACAAAATGATAATTCTGTATGATAAATAGAGTGTTCTAATAAATGCAGTTAAGACTTTTTTTTAATTCTCCTTTTCAGTAAATGATATTTGGGAACTGAACAGAAGTTATTTGGAGAAAAATAAAATTCCATCTATAAACTACGTTTATAACACAATAAACTAAAAGCAGTATAAGGAGCAAATAAAAAAAATGAAACCATGAAAAATTATAAGAAAACATGGTACTAAAAAGTCTACATTCCATAAAAGAAAAGATGAATAATTTTATTTTATTTTTAAAATATAATTTATTTATTTTAATTGGAGGTTAATTACTTTACAATATTATATTGGTTTTGCCATACATCAACATGAATCTGCCACAGGTATACACATGTTCCCCATCCTGAACCCCTTCCCTCCTCCCTCCCCATACCACCCCTCTGGGTCATCCCAGTTGACCAGCCCCAAGCATCCAGTATCATGCACCGAACCTGGACTGGCAATTCGTTTCATATATGATATTATCCATGTTTCAATGCCATTCTTCCAAATCATCCCACCCTCTCCCTCTCCCACAGAGTCCAAAAGACTGCTCTATACACTCTGACTCTTTTGCTGTCTCACCTACAGGGTTATTGTTACCATCTTTCTAAATTCCTTATATATGCATTATTATACTATATTGGCGTTTTTCTTTCTGGCTTACTTCACTCTGTATAATCGGCTCCAGTTTTATCCACCTCATTAGAACTGATTCAAATGTGTTCTTTTTAATGGCTGAGTAATACTCCATTGTGTATATGTACCACAGCTTTCTTATCTGTTCATCTACTGATGGACATCTAAAAAAAAATCCTTGCATGGCAAAAAAATGAAGGGTGAAGTCAAAAGACATAACAAAGAAGAAAGTGTGGTAATGTCTGTTATAAAAAAAATAAGAATAATATTCTTATATATAAAATTCCTAGAAATAAAAAAATAATTACAGTAAAAGCATTATATAGAATGTGTTTGTTGAATATAAGGAAGTTGATCCTAAATTTTTTTAAAATTCAAATTAAAACTGTACAGAGTTATTTCTCTTCTATCAAAGTGGCAAAAATTCAGTGTTAGCACACTCTTGCAGTGGCTGTACAGAAACCACCACTCTGCACAGCTAGAGGGAATGAAAAATGGTACAAGTCTACAAAGGGCAGTTTAATAACATTTAACAACATTACAAAAATCTTACCTATTGACTATGAAAGTATACACTTAAGAACTTATAAATAAACAAACATATTTATTAAATGAATGGATAAGATATGTTATGCAGCACTGTTTATAATAGTAAAAGACTAGAAAAGACCCAAATAATCCTCTGTATGTGACTAAATAATGGAAAATTACAAAAACGAGAATTCAAGGGAACCTCTACCATAAAAACTATCTTCATGTATAAGGAGGTATCTCCATGATATTTCAAAAATGAAAAGAACATATAGAATATAGAATGTACTGTTTTTTTCTATATAAATTTAAAAAGAAAGCAGAATTATATATTAATATTCACTGGCAATGTTATACGTAATATTAAATAATACACAGAATGGTTTTTAGAAATGGTTAACCATTGGCACAGAGAAAAAGAACATACATAAGAGGATAGGAGGAGAATAAGATTTTCATTGACTCAGTTTTGTGTTTAAAGAATCATGCAAATATATAATGTATTTTTAAAACCTCATTAGTGTATAGCATGTAACATATTATTTGCTTAAATGATATTTGAAATATTTTGGCTCATATAGAAGATGGCTACCTATAGAACTGCTTATAGTTCTCATTCCATAATCATCAAATTCATTCGTTGTCTGGGCATGCAGAGAACATATTGCAGAAGGAAATGCTCACCAATTTAGATCATTTAACAGAAAACAAAACTTAGAGAATATAGTTTTTCATCTCTTGTCAAGGCAAAGATTATACCAGTTCTAAGGCACATCTGTCAGATGCTATTACCCCTATGCTCAAATAACCTCTCTCAAGAACATCACAAGTATAGTACTGGGTAAATTTTCCATGTCTTTTTATAATATTTAACTCTACCCTTTCAAACATTTATTTAGCCCTGTGATGTAAGCAAGAATAATATGGCTATATCTACTTTCAAAAAGGGAAAGAGTTGTAATAAAACACTGAAAAATCTTAGTCTGGCTTATTTATACAGAATATAATAGAATAAAGCCTTGAAGGTAGATTATCTGACTCCAAATTAGCACTGTCAATCATGTCCAATGGCTCTTGACTCCCATGAAATGATATCCCAATGTTTTTGGCCAGTACATATAGCCCTCCATAACTAGATTCATATCTATTTTTCCATTACTGCCATATATATCTGTTATGCACCACCCATACTGAGGTTCTCTGTTTTTCCACCTTGGATTTTTCAGTTGTTTTCCCTTAAGATTGCCATGGCCTCAAATTACCTACCATCGCTAATGCTGTCTTTTAAAAATTATTTTTTAAATGGAAGATAATTGTTTTACAATGCTGTGTTAGTTTCTGCTGCACAACAACATGAATTAACTCTAAGTATACATATATCCCCTCTCTTTTGAGCATCCCTCCCAATGCCCCCTGGCCCATCCTACCCCTCTAGGTTATCACAGAGCACTGGGCTGAGCTTCCTGGGCTATATAGCAGCTTTCCAATATATATATATATTATACATGGTAATGTATATATATCATTTATTTCTGCTTTATTGACTATACCGAAGCCTTTGACTCTGTGGATCTCAATAAACGGTAGAAAATTCTAAAAAGGATGGGAATACCAGACCACCTGACTTGCCTCTTAAGAAACCTGTATGCAGGTCAGAAAGCAACTGTTAGAACTGTACATGGAACAACAGACTGGTTCCAAATAGGGAAAGGAGTACATCAAGGCTGTATATTGTCACCCTGCTTATTTAACTTATATGTAGAGTACATCATGAGAAACCCTGGGCTGGAGGAAGCACAAGCTGCAATCAAGATTGCCGGGAAAATACCAATAACCTCAGAAATGCAGATGACACCACTCTTATGGCAGAAAGTGAAGAAGAACTAAAGGGCGCCTTGATGAAAGTGAAAGAGGAGAGTGAAAAAGTTAGCTTAAAGCTCAACATTCAGAAACTAAGATCATGGCATCAGGTCCCATCACTTCATGGCAGATAGATGGGGAAACACTGGAAACAGTGGCTGACTTTATATTGGGAGGCTCCAAAATCACTGCAGATGGTGATTGCAGCCATGAAATTAAAGGACGCTTACTATTTGGAGGTAAAGTTATGACCAACCTAGACAGCGTATTAAAAAGCAGAGACATCACTTTGCCAACAAAGGTCCATCTAGTCAAGGCTATGGTTTATCCAGTGGTCATGTATGGATGTGAGAGTTGGACTATAAAGAAAGCTGAGTGCAGAAGAATTGATGCTTTTGGACTGGTGGTGTTGGAGAAGACTCTTGAGAGTCCCTTGGACTGCAAGGAGATCCAACCAGTCCCTCCTAAAGGAGATCAGTCCTGGGTGTTCACTGGAAGGACTGATTTTGAAGCTGAAACTCTAATACTTTGGCCACCTAATGCAAAGAGCTGACTCATTTGAAAAGACCCTGATGCTGGGAAAGAATGAAGGCAGGAGGAGAAGGGGACAATAGAAGATGAGACGGTTGGATGGCCTCACCAACTCAATGGACATGAATTTGGATGTACTCCAGGAGCTGGTGATGGACAGGAAGGCCTGGCATGCCTGGGGTAGTAAAGAGTTGGACACGACAGAGCAACTGAACTGAACTGACATTCTCAATTTACCCCACCCTCTCCTTCCCCTGCTGTGCTATCTTCTCAAGGACATCTTCCCTAATCATTCACTCTGTAGTGTGGATCTTCCTTCACTTAGGATATGAAAAATATCATCTTTTATGATCACTTTTCTTGGCATATCTTGTCCATCCATCTAGATTAAAGACTTTATGTGGATAGATTTGCAATTTTCTAATCTTACTGTTTCCTATATATATCCATAGAAAAATTTTGTTGAGAATGAATAAATATTCAGAGACAATAATAAGACCTTAAAGAAGGATAAATTTGAAGTCAAGAGGATAATATAGAAGTGGAAAAAAATTGCAATGTGATAAAAAGTGATTGAAATTGAGGACTGAATCAATGTAGGAAGATAAAAGAAGTAAAATAAGGCCACTGAAAATAATATGTTGTTGCTATTAATGGAGATACTGTTTGTAAATGAAACCTGGTTTCAGGGAAACATGCCAGGTCCAGTTTGAAAAGTCTAAGAAATAAATGGAAATAAAAGATATACCCTCAGGATAAAAGTATTCCATATATAGAGTGTGTTTCTATTTAGGTGGAGATTATTTTTAACAATAAGAAAATGAATGAGATCAGAGAAGGAGAGAGAAGAACAGAGAGGAAATAACCCATCCTAGGAAAAGCACAGAATTCTCCAGCAAGGGCGGGAAGGTCAGATAGACCCATGAAAGAGACTAATGTATGAGGAGAGGTAAAAGAAAGGAAACCAACACACTCCAGCAACACATACCCTAAGAACTGAGAGGTTTTTACAAGATAAAGGAAGGAAACAACTCTGTCAAATTCCACTGTTCAAGTATAGTTCCATCAGGGTATTCATATGTTTTTATGAAGAATAGTATATATATGTATGTATACACACATATGTGTATATATATATACACACATACATACACACATATGTGTGTGTGTTTATAATATATATGCTAATAGAGGTAAATATAAATCAGTCATGCTTGTTACCATTTACTGTAATAAACTTCTTAATTCTAGCATGTAGTAACAAAGCCATTTAGCTTATATGCAGAGTACATCATGAGAAATGCTGGGCTGGAAGAAGCACAAGCTGGAATCAAGAGTGCCAGGAGAAATATCAATCACCTCAGATATGCAGATGACACCACCCTTATGGCAGAAAGTGAAGAGAAGCTAAAAAGCCTCTTGATGAAAGTGAAACAGGAGAGCAAAAAAGTTGGCTTAAAGCTCAACATTCAGAAAACGAAGATCATGGCATCTGGTCCCATCACTTCATGGCAAATAGATGGGCAAACAGTGTATACAGTGTCAGACTTTATTTTGGGGGGCTCCAAAATCACTGCAGATGGTGACTGCAGCCATGAAATTAAAAGACACTTACTCCTTGGAAGAAAAGTTATGACCAACCTAGATAGCATATTGAAAAGCAGAGACATTACTTTGCCAACAAATCTCCATCTAGCCAAGGCTATGGTTTTTCCAGTGGTCATGTATGGATGTGAGAGTTGGACTGTGAAGAAAGCTGAGTGC
>SJYW01050613.1:0-17795 GCA_006410735.1 Raphicerus campestris | reverse complement strand
AGAATCCCAGGGATGGGGGAGCCTGGTGGGCTGCCGTCTATGGGGTCGCACAGAGTCAGACAGGACTGAAGCGACTTAGCAGCAGCAGCGGCAGCATGTTGGGATGAGAGGTCATAGCAACTGCTAAAGGCCAGTACTACAGGGAGGGGAGTGAAAACTAAAAGGGGACACCAAAAAAACTAGCAATTAAGATAAATAATGTTTTAATGCAGTATTCTAATCTAATCTAATCTAATTTTTTAGTCCATGATCAATAGAACATTAAAGTTTTAAATAAAATCCTGTACCATGCCAAGTCATATTACAGTTTCTGGCAAAAGGAAAAAATGTGAACCCTTAGCAACTTATCAACAATATATTTTTAAACCTACTTTTTTGCTTACCTTATTTTCTTTATTTTCTTTTTGGCCATACTGTGTGGCCTGTGGGACCTTAGTTCCCCAGCCGGGGATCTAGGGATCAAACCCCAATCCCTCTGCATTGGAAGCATGGAATCTTAACCACTGGACCACCAGGGAAGTCCCACTTATCTCATTTTCAGTTGAGAAAATTGCCATATTGGGGATACATGAGAATTATAAATAATTTATAATTAGCTGAAGTAAAATTTTAATTCTATTATGACATAAATAAAATATTTAAATATAAAATAATAATGTGCGATTTAATGCAATTACTTTTCATTTGTCAACATTTTCAAGTTATGTTAATGTTCTGGAAAGTATTAAGTATCAAAAAATTCATAATAACATGTACATAGTGATGTACATTTTTCATTTTGCTTTGGACTCCAATGTGGTTTGACACAGCTCTGGTTCAGAATTTTGATGTTCTGTTTGTCATGGATATTTTTGCATTGGTTTTGACTTTTTAAAATAGTGCATAAAAATGTTATCTATCCAATTGCTGTGAGTTGTTTTTATTTTTTTTAGCACCATCCTTATATTCCATTCCCAAGGCAAATGTCTTACTTGCCTCACCCTAGTTTCAATCCTGCTGTTCATAGCATATGCTAAGTACGACAGAGTAGGAAAAATGACAGGTTTGAGTCACACTTGTCTTTTACTTGTTTAATGGGTTAATTTAATCTAGCTGAAATTTATCTGTAAAATTAAGATGATAGATAAAAGCTACCTCTAACTCTGTAGGGACTACATGAGCTATAATAATTAGAATAATTATCAGAATATCTGACAGACAGTAGTTCTGACTCAATGAAACATATCATTGCAGGAACTAAGTGAAGGAGAATACCATTTCACTCAGGCCACCATGCTGTTGACTGGTAATTCCACTTCCCCAACTTTCTTCTTGACTGGAGTTCCAGGGCTAGAAACTTTTCACATCTGGTTTTCTATCCCCTTTTGCTGCCTTTGTGTGATTGCCCTTTTGGGGAATAGCACCATCCTGTATGTAGTGATCACAAACTCCAGCCTCCATGAGCCCATGTACTACTTCCTCTCCATGCTCTCCACCACTGACATGGGCATCACTATTTCCTCTCTTCCTACAACACTTGGTGTCCTCTGGTTCAATGCCAGGGTCATCAGCCTGAATGCTTGCATTCTGCAGATGTTCTTTCTGCATGGATTCACCCTCATGGAATCTTCTGTGCTTTTGGCTATGGCTTTTGACCGCTTTGTTGCCATCTGCAACCCCCTAAGATATGCTATGATTCTAACCAACTCTAGAATCATCAAAGCTGGTATGGTAATTTTTGTACGAATGCTGGTCAACCTGATGCCCTTGCTCCTCCTCCTTAAGAGATTATCCTTCTGTGGTCCTAATGTGCTTTCTCACTCCTATTGCTACCACCCTGATGTGATTAAGTGTTCTTGCTCAAGTATCAAGGTCAACAGTATCTGTGGTTTAGTTGCTCTCATTCTGACCTCAGGTGTAGATATTCCCTGCATTTTCCTCTCCTATATGCTGATCATCAAGTCCATCCTTAGCATTGCTTCCCCAGAGGAAAGGCTAAAGGCTTTTGGCACTTGCATCTCTCACATAGGTGCTGTTGCCATCTTCTACATCCCCTGGGTCATCTTGGCTTTGGTACATCGGTTTGGGCATAGTGCTCCTCCATATGTCTATACACTGATGTCAAATCTCCATTTTCTATTTCCCCCAGTGCTGAACCCTATTATATATAGTGTGAAGACCAAACAAATCCGTAAAGCTTTCTACAAACTGTTTCCAAACACAGAGGAGCGAGTCTGATCATACAGTGTCCTAGACAGAAATAACCTTACTTTCTTCCTCCCTTCCTTCAACATTTTATTGTAACATTACACTTTCCTTAGTGGTGGTAATACAAGTTTATATAAGAAACATCCTTGTCCTCTATAGTCTAGTTTATATAGTCTAGTGTCAGGGACATAAAGTTAAATATATATAATAATGGCAGTGAATAGGAGTGTTACCATAGAATTATATCCAGAAGGCTATATGACACTGAAGAAAATATCTATATCAAATTTCAGATTCAAAGAATTGTTTGAAGAGCTAACTACTTGAATTAAGAATAATACGTAACATGTAAAAACATAAAGATCTTCCAGGCCCAGGGCACAGGTCTCTGAAGTCAATGANCATAGAACTATATCCAGAAGGCTATATGACACTGAAGAAAATATCTAGATCAAATTGCATATTCAAAGAATTGTTTAAAGAGCTAACTACTTGAACTAAGAATAATACATATCATGTAAAAACGTAAAGATCTTCCAGGCCCAGGGCACAGGTCTCTGAAGTCAATGAAATATGACATAGCCTGATACACCAAGGATTGTACATGGTTACCATAGCTGGAGTAAGGGATGCATGAGACAGTGAAAGGAGTAAGAGAGGTTGTATGTGAGGTGATAAAATAACCTTTGTGCCTGATAAAGTGACAGTATAAAAGCTTGAAGAACAACCAACTTGAATTGGAAGTTTTATTAGATTCTCTTTTAAAAAACATTCATGGAAGCAACCTAGATGTTCATCAGCAGATGAATGGATAAGAAAGCTGTGGTACATATACACATGGAGTATTACTCAGCCANTAAGGAAGGCTGAGCACCAAAGAATTTATGCTTTTGAACTATGGTGTTGGAGAAGACTCGTGAGAGTCCCTTGGACTGCAAGGAGATTCAATCAGTCCATCCTAAAGGAAATCAGTCCTGAATATTCATTGGAAGGACTGATGTTGAAGCTGAAACTCCAATCTTTGGCCACCTGATGCGAAGAGCTGACTCATTTGAAAAGACACTGATGTTGGGAAAGTTTGAGGGCAGGAGGAGAAGGGGACAATCGAGGATGAGATGCCTGGATGGCATCACCCACTTAACGGACATGACTTTGAGTAAACTCCAGGAGTTTGTAATGGACTGATACCTGGCATGCCACATAGTCTTATGGGGTTGCAAAGAGTCAGACATGATTGAGTGACTGAACTGAACTGAAGATGACAGAAAGCAACCCATTTATTGGGCAAAAGCAAGTGAGTAGCTGGAGAGCGATGGATTTGGGAATGGATATATCATCATCCCTATGGATCAATATTGTAGTGAAAAGTCAGAGGCTTGGAGACTGAAGTACATGTTTTCTTCTCTTCATTGTCTTCATAATTGTTCCAGTGAAAATTGATTTGCTTTCTTATTTTTCTAGCATACTGAAAATCTAGACATAATAACATGCATCTCTCTATTCCCCAGTGCCTAGAACAGTGCCTAAGCTTTCCATTTATATGGATGATTTGGTTTATTTTGCTTTGCAATATTGTCTCTGTGGACCACTGGTCACTCAGGTTAGTAGCTAAAACCCTTCTGAGATTACACAGCACTATATTATATTAATAGATGGAGATAGGAGGACTTCTGCTTTCTATATATGCAGCCCCAGGGATATTCACATTTTATCAATGGCTCCACAGTTCAATTCCACTTTACCATAAAATCAATGGCTCCAGAACTCTAACTTGTTCACTGTCTGCTGATAAAGACAGAGAAGGCTTGTTTTTCCCCATAAAGCTGGTAAGAAGCTAGAGAAAGGTGTTTGTTGTATTGATTTTCTGCTTTGTGTTCTATTTATAATTGTTCAAATGAGTCTACAAAAGAGTCAGATAACATTAGGTTTTACCCTGTCCTCAGAGATCCATATAACACAGACAATTGAGCCTTTCTACTTTATAGTCAAATATTATGATGATGATTTTCTCAGATTGAATGCTATCTTGAGAACTAGCAATTCAAATGGAACTATAGAAAGCTAGCATAAAGGGATAGCAACACGTGTACTTGTTGCAGGGAATTAGAAAGTAAGTTTTACCTAATATTTTTAAAGCTTGACTGAGAAATATTAATGTTATAATAACTAATATTGCTATTCTTTGATTTTAAGTTTTCCTAGAATTTATTTTGACACTGGAAATTTATTACTTTAGACTTATTTTTTAAATTGCAATTGAACAAAAATTCATAACATTTTTAAGTTGCCTTTTCTATTTCTTGAGTGTCTATTGAAAAAGTCTATTGTATACTCAAACCAATATTCATTATCTTATACTCCCTGAAGAGTAGTAATTTCCTCTTGATAAGTCAGGTAAGAAAAAAAAAAAGCACTGGTTATTAAGAAACAAAATTCTAACATATGCTGAAACATGGATGACTCTTGAGGACATTATTTCTAGTGAGATAAGCCAGCCACAAAAGAAAAAATATTGTGTGATTCCCTGATATGAGACGCTTAAAGCAGTCAAAATCACAGAGACAGAAAATAAAATGGTGGTTGCCAGGGACTAGGAAAAGGGGAGACTGAGGAGTTATTGTTTAATGGATACAGAGTTTCAGTTTTACAAGATGAAACAGTTATGGAGATGGATGACAGTGATGGTTGCACGGCATTATGAATGCATTTAAATCCATTGAAATGCACACTTTAAAATGATTAGGATGGTAAATTTTATGTTAGTTTTTCAGTACAGTTCAGCCCATCAGTCGTGTCTGACTCTTTGCAACCCCATGAACCCTAGCACACCAGGCCTCCCTGTCCACCACCAACTCCAAGAGTTTACCCAAACTCATGTCCATTGAGTCAGTGATGCCATCCAACCATCTCATCCTCTGTCATCTCCTTCTCCTCCTGCCCTCAATCTTTCCCAACATCAGGGTCTTTTCAAATGAGTCAGCTCTTCATATCAGGTGGCCAAAGTATTGGAGGTCAGCTTCAACATCAGTCCTACCAATGAACACCCAGGGCCGATCTCCTTTAGGATGGACTGGTTGGATCTCCTTGCAGTCTGAGGGACTCTCAAGAGTCTTCACCAACACCACAGTTCAAAAGCATAATTATTTGATGCTCAGCTTTCTTTATAGTCCAAGTCTCACATCCATACATGATACTGAAAAAACCATAGTCTTGACTAGATGGACCTCAATTGACAAAGTAATGTCTCTGCTTTTTAATATACTGTCTAGGTTGGTCATAACTCTTCTTCCAAAGAGCAAGTGTTTTTTTTTTTTTTTTTTAAATTTCATGGCTGCAATTACGATCTGAAGTGAAATGTTAGTTGTATTTGACCACAATTTTAGAAACTGTGAAACAAAACAAAATCTAGTAGCCCTGGGTGATAATTGTCCCGCAGCCTTACACCACCTTATCCACTTGCACTTACCCTCTAGTGTCAGTGGATGTGCTGATCCTCACCACTGTGAGGGCTAATTATTTGGTTGGCAAAAAAATTAGTTCTGTGTTTTCCATAACAGCTTACAGAAGACCCAAAGGAACTTTTTGGCCAACCCAATACTGTCATGCTTTATATTCAATCTCTGCAGTCGTAAAGAATATACCTGCCAGTTCAGGAGATGCAGGCAGGAAGAACCCCTGGAGTAGGAAATGGCAACCCACTCCAGTATTCTTGCCTGGAAAATTCTATGGACAGAGGAGTCCAGTGGGCTACAGTCCACAGTATCGCAAATAATCAGACACACACTATTTCCTTAGGGAATTTTCTATGCCAATTAACTCCTGTCATTCTATAGTTTTAATCTCTCACTATGTAACATTTTTAACCTTAGTTTATAAATATGCTCAGTTCTTTTTCCTATATTACAAATATCCTCCAACCACCTTATGGTCACCCTTCATCATGACTTATTTTTCTCTTGCTTTCACTGACAAGTTTCCAAAAGTAATATATGCCATGCCTCCAGGACTTTTCCATTTATTCCCCAAGCCACTGTGGCAGATTCTCAGCTTTTCTTGCTGGATTTCAGCTAGTTTTATTTGTTTGTTTGTTTCTTAGGGTCATTCATGTATTCTCAGCAGCATTTGATATTTTTGATCCTTAGAAGACCCACTCAAGCAGTTCAGTACTATTGTCCGTGTAACACCCAGACATGACACTAGATTCTCTTGGTTTTAGTGGTTCCAGGAAGGCTATCCAGCCTCATCTTACTTTAGTCTATCTAGTCCTTTCCAATAACTTCTATCAAATTCCATCTTTTTTGGTTTTCTCTTATAGAAATCTACTTGCTGAAGGTATTCATCCACACTATGGATTAACATGGCACTGGATTAACAAGCACTCTTGTGCTTCCAAAGACGTGTATTACTAGCAAAAATCTGGAAATGTTTGCCAGGAAAGTCTTGCCTACATGGGCACAGCATACTCAACATCTTTAGCTGAATTTCTCTTTGTCATTTCTTACATAAAATATTCAAAATTGAATGTATTCAATGTATTGGTTTCTCTTAACTATCTATCTATTTAATCTTATAATATGATGGAGCTAAAAATTATATCAATATATAAATTAATTATTATTAAATATATGGAATTATTTGGATGTATTTTCTTAAATTTAAGAATAAATATGTTTTATATATATAGTGAAAGCTATAAATCAAACACTGTTATATATATTATATAAATAATCACTTACCCATGACCTTAGATAACTCTCCTAACCAAGAGAAAATTTATCTAGATATCTTCATGTAACAACATAATGTATCATTTCTATAGGATGTGTGCATTGTGAAGATAAATGCTACCAGTCCAGGAAAACATGGAAATCTTACGTAATTCAACATCTAAATTTGCAACTTTCTTGTTGACTGGAATTCCTGGCCTAGAGTTTGCCCATGCTTGGATCTCCATTCCCTTCTGCTGTCTTTATGCCACTGCCCTCTCTGGGAACAGCATGATCCTGTTTGTCATCATCACCCAGCAGAGTCTCCATGAGCCCATGTACTATTTCCTCTCCATGTTGTCAGCTACTGACTTGGGTTTGACTGTTTCTACAATGTCAACCACATTAGGTATCCTCTGGTTTGATGTAAATGAAATCAATCTAGATATGTGCATTATACAGATGTTTTTTCTTCATGGGTTTACCTTCACAGAATCTGGGGTGCTTGTGGCTATGGCCTTTGACCGTTATGTGGCCATCTGTGATCCTCTGAGGTACACTACCATTCTCACTAATTATAGAATCATCCAGATGGGTCTCTTGATGGTCATACGCACTGTAGTATTAATTGTACCATTACTTTTGCTTCTTAAGCCCCTCAGCTTTTGTGGAGGGAATGTGCTTTCCCACTCCTACTGCTATCATCCAGATGTGATTAAATTAGCATGTTCAGATACTCGGGCCAATAGCATCTGTGGATTAATTGATCTCATCCTGACCACAGGAGTAGATACGCCATGCATTGTCCTGTCTTATATCTTGATCATTCACTCTGTTCTCAGTATTTCCTCCCCTCAAGAACGACACAAAGTTTTTAGCACCTGTGTCTCCCACATTGGAGCAGTTTCTATTTTCTACATCCCCATGATTAGCTTGTCATTGGTGCATCGCTATGGGCGATCAGCCCCCAAAGCTGTCCATTCAATGATGGCCGATATGTACCTGCTTTTTCCTCCTGTGCTCAACCCCATCATCTACAGTGTAAAAACAAAGCAGATTCGCNGGTGCATCGCTATGGGCGATCAGTCCCCAAAGCTGTCCATTCAATGATGGCCGATATGTACCTGCTTTTTCCTCCTGTGCTCAACCCCATCATCTACAGTGTAAAAACAAAGCAGATTCGCAAGGCTATACTCAGTCTTCTTGTTATGAAATAGACAGAGATAATTAAGTTTGAGAAAATCATGATAGAAGTGGCTTTCACTGTAGGCTACTGTAGGTTACTGGTAGTTACTGGTAGGTTACTGTCTTTTGGACATTTTTTTTTATCATCTTTCCATTTGTTCAACAAATAATTAGTAAGCATTTTTGAGTTTTCAGTCATAAAATGTATATATAATATACCTTAAGGAATTTACAGTTCAATAATAGAAGCAGAAAAATCATGAAATAATTTAAGTAATGCCTATAGTAACTAACATTTACTGTCCATTTTATACTAAGCTTTCTATTAACTGCATTTAATATGTACTATTTATTCTTCAAAACTGCTCATTAAAATGATTAATTATATTTTAGAGGTGAAGAAACAGACAAAGACATTTAGGCCATCAAAGGCAAGACATCTAACAGAGCAGGACTGAGGCGTGAATTCACGCTTTTTGTATCTTGGATACTGTGTTCTTCACAAACATATTGTGTACTTACTCTTCCAAAAGCAACTACAAAAGTGTCACAAGATCAGAAGTAGGAACTTGGTCTTCACATCTGTGTATCATGCATTTAAAATATTGTAATGAATCTAGCAGTGTATTGTAGCTTTTAATCTTTATTCATAGTTAATAGTACAAAAAATCGAAATAGACATGCCATAGCATGCAAGCCATAGGACATTACCTAGCACTGAACAACCAATAGAAAATCTGTAAGGATTAGGGACATTAGCTAATTCTGACAGCAATTTAGAGAACTGGAGAGAACATGAAGTGGCGTGACCTTTGAGGTACAATTTGTTAACTTTCTTGTGTTCAAATGTCCTTTTGAAAACTGATGAAATCCTTCAACCCTTTTCCAGAGAACAATAACATATAAAAACATTCATGTTATTTTCCATAGAATGTCAGAGGATTCACAAAATGCCATGAAGGGCCTACATGGCTCTCTTAGTCAAAGAACCAAAATAAAGAATTAATAATTTTTAAGCTATAAATGGTGATACACAGATAGACTTAAAAAGTTTGGTTCCTGAAAAGAGATGCATGATGACAATATCAATGTAAGAGATATACAGAAAATTAAAACTCAGTTGCACAAAATGGTTGAAAAATACAGAGGAAAGGGGAGATGGAAACCTGATGGGAGACCCATCAATATTATTGCCATTGGAAAAATGGTCCAAGATAGGAAGGATGAGCCATGAATCCCAGAAACACTGGGGGCAGCTGTGAGCTGGAGCCAACTCACACTAGTTGGCCCGAAGCCGTAGTGTGCATCTCTTCTCAACTCTGCATTAATGATGTCACATTGACAGCTAGAATCACCACTGATACTATGGTAAATACCGCAAATAAAACTCATTTGTTTTGTCAGATTTTCTATTGGTTGTTTAGTACTAGATAATAACCTATGGCTTGCATGCCATGGCATATCTATTTTGACTTTTTGTACTATTAAAACTCAAAAGTTTTTGTTTTTGTTTTTGTTTTCCCCTAGGATTTCAGTTTGCCAGCACACCAGTGACTGGGTCTATCTTATATTTGGCTTTGTGAAAAGCAATAGAAATTAGAAGGTAATGCCCTTAAAATCTAACATGTGCAGTAATTATAGAAACAAAAAAGTCATAAAATAATATATGAAGTATTGGGATAGTTGCTAATACAAAATTACACCCCTTATTTGTGCTGCCTTCTAAGCTGAAAATGTTTCCAAAGGTAAATGGAGAAGAGTATTCTGGGAGCAATTCTGTGGAACGATGTAAGAGGCATTGTGTCACCATTTTACTCTTCATGGAAGAATGCTCTCTTGAATTTTAAATTCATAGGTCCTATCTAGGCGCAGCATCAAAGAATATGAAAACACAAAATATTTCCTTCTCTTTCCTTCTGATTATTTCTCTCCATCAGATTCTTCCAAGTGAATTTAGGTTACAAGATTTTCATNGGGGGCAGCTGTGAGCTGGAGCCAACTCACACTAGTTGGCCCGAAGCCGTAGTGTGCATCTCTTCTCAACTCTGCATTAATGATGTCACATTGACAGCTAGAATCACCACTGATACTATGGTAAATACCGCAAATAAAACTCATTTGTTTTGTCAGATTTTCTATTGGTTGTTTAGTACTAGATAATAACCTATGGCTTGCATGCCATGGCATATCTATTTTGACTTTTTGTACTATTAAAACTCAAAAGTTTTTGTTTTTGTTTTTGTTTTCCCCTAGGATTTCAGTTTGCCAGCACACCAGTGACTGGGTCTATCTTATATTTGGCTTTGTGAAAAGCAATAGAAATTAGAAGGTAATGCCCTTAAAATCTAACATGTGCAGTAATTATAGAAACAAAAAAGTCATAAAATAATATATGAAGTATTGGGATAGTTGCTAATACAAAATTACACCCCTTATTTGTGCTGCCTTCTAAGCTGAAAATGTTTCCAAAGGTAAATGGAGAAGAGTATTCTGGGAGCAATTCTGTGGAACGATGTAAGAGGCATTGTGTCACCATTTTACTCTTCATGGAAGAATGCTCTCTTGAATTTTAAATTCATAGGTCCTATCTAGGCGCAGCATCAAAGAATATGAAAACACAAAATATTTCCTTCTCTTTCCTTCTGATTATTTCTCTCCATCAGATTCTTCCAAGTGAATTTAGGTTACAAGATTTTCATCAGTTGCTTAAAGAACATCTTTTGCTTGAACAATATTATTTTAAGAAGTGATTTATAGATTTGGTTTAGAAATTCCATTGTTATTCCTGAATTGTATACATAGGGGACTTTTGTTCTGACAGTTCTACATGCCTGTTTCCTGCATAGAGCTTCAAAAATATAGAAGACACAAAAATGTTAAAGTTGNAAAAAAAAAAAAAATGTTTCTTTTATGTGTGTATTTCATGGCACATATAATAACAAAACCTCAAAATACAATCTTTAGATTATTATACCTCAATTCTGATTTGAATTACATCTAATATTTGCTTTAATTCTTTATGTTACTAGTATCTCATTATTTTGGCCTTTCTTTTCCCATTTTTTTTCTTTCATAATGCTTTATGGTCTGTTACCTGAATTACCTTAGGATATTTTCTTCTTCATTCTACAGGGGTTTTTACAGCTTTAATACTGATGACTGAGATGCTATTCTCTTTTTATTTTTATGCAATAAATTAAAGATTTTATACTAGCATTTTTTTTCTGTAGTGCAAAGAAAGATCATTTCACACCTTTTTACCCCCAATAAACTACTCATGCAACTTGCTTCTGGATGCTGTCTCACAAATTATGATCCTGTAGAGTGCAGATTCTGGCTCATTTTCCAGTTTCTAGAACCTACAGTCCCACTAACACCCATGCTACCAACACTTCTAGCTCTTTGCCACTTTGGAAAGAGAGGAAATTAAAACCTAAATTTCAGAATTATGCTGCTGCTAAATTTTCTTCTGTTTTCACTTCTGCTGACAAAGATGTACTTTAGTGAATGTTTCAAAATTCAACATGTCTTTACTCATGACACCCCTCATANGAAAGAGAGGAAATTAAAACCTAAATTTCAGAATTATGCTGTTGCTAAATTTTCTTCTGTTTTCACTTCTGCTGACAAAGATGTACTTTAGTGAATATTTCAAAATTCAACGTGTCTTTACTCATGACACCCCTCACACCATCATCTTTGCCTGTTTTTCTTGTGATGAGATGTCTGGGGAAGAAAAACGCCCAGGTCATCTTATGGTTAAATATACTTTTAAAAAAAGATGATTTTTTTTTTTTTTTTAGAGAGACTCTGGATTCCTGAATGTAGTCTGTCAAAATGGCATTCAGTGCTGTCCTATGTTTTGACTCAATTCATGTCTATATTCCTTACTTAGGAGCAGTTAATCACCTTCAAAAAATTCTGGATGAAGACTATCTGTCTTTAACTTTAGTGTTTCTTTGGTCTATTTATCTTCCCCTTTATCTTTTTTTGAAAACTTAATAGAAAATTGGGAGAGACTGGTTTCAGTTAGTACTGGCTAAAAATACTTTAAGATGGAAGTCTATTCTATTGTATTTTTAAAAACAATTTATTGAATTATAGTTGTTTCACAATGTTGTGTCAGTTCCAGGTGTATTGAACAAAGTGATTCAGTTATACCTAAAGTCTATTTTAAATCTTAGAAAACTCTGAAAGAAATATGCTATACAAATTAGAAAGAGTTTCAACATAGACAGATATTGATGATCAACAGATGGGAGGTGACAGTACATTCAGATTTCTGAATTAGGCAACCTGATATATTAAGTTACTGTAGACTTATAGATTGACAATAGATGTATAGAGCTGTTAATCAAAATGGGAAGAAATAGAATATACAAGTTGTGGGAAATAATTCAGATGCCATCATTTGGTGCTTGAGTTGACTTTGAAATGGAGAAATCCAACAGTTAGGGAGATGGATTTAATATTTAAGAGATTTGTTGTTGTTGTCTAGTTGTTAAGTTGTGTCTGACTCTTTTTTGACCCCATGGACTGTATAGCCCATCAGGTTCCTCTGTCCATGGGATTTACCAAGCAAGAATACTGGAGTGAGTTGGCATTTCTTTCTCCAGGGAATATTCCTGACCCAGGNAAATAATTCAGATGCCATCATTTGGTGCTTGAGTTGACTTTGAGATACTTAAATGGAGAAATCCAACAGTTAGGGAGATGGATTTAATATTTAAGAGATTTGTTGTTGTTGTCTAGTCGTTAAGTTGTGTCTGACTCTTTTTTGACCCCATGGACTGTATAGCCCATCAGGTTCCTCTGTCCATGGGATTTACCAGGCAAGAATACTGGAGTGAGTTGGCATTTCTTTCTTCAGGGAATATTCCTGACCCAGGAGTGGAACCCATGACTCTTGCATTGGCGGGCAGATTCTTTACCACTAAGCTACTAAGGAAGTATTTAGGAGATTAGCTTCAGATTAAATAAATATTTTAAAGTTGGAAAATAAATGAATAAAATAACAGTATCCATGAGATGCCTATGGAATTGAAAATATACATACATAGATAACAGCACGTTGGAGAAATAGTCAAACTAAACTTTGACTACATCCATAAGTTGTGTAGTTAATTTGATGATAAAATTGTGCAAAAATGGATATACCTAATGGAAATTATCTTGGATGGCTTTTAAAGGAAAATCAGAAGTCTTAAATGAGCTCAAAATATATTTGGGGCATAGCTTTATTTTTACAATAAATTTATGTCCACTATAGATTTATTTGAATTAATATATCCCATATTATGATTAAGAATTTCCTGTTTGATAAATTGTTTGATAAATTGTTTCAATAATTTATCTACATGTCCTCCAAAACATATACAATCCAGAAATACAGTTGCTTCATCTCTGAACCATAAAATATTATACAGGAGATTTTAAAACATAGATATCTCTAACATGGTTGTCATATTTATTAATAGAGGATTNTAAATTGTTTGATAAATTGTTTCAATAATTTATCTACATGTCCTCCAAAACATATACAATCCAGAAATACAGTTGCTTCATCTCTGAACCATAAAATATTATACAGGAGATTTTAAAACATAGATATCTCTAACATGGTTGCCATATTTATTAATAGAGGATTATATTACTGTTGAAATATAAGTAATTATCATTATTTTTTTTATTAGGAAGTATAGTGTAGTTTTTAATAGCACAAGTTCTAAAGTCTTATTTTCTGATTCTCAGTGTAATCTCTTCCAGATTTTATGACCTTTGGTAATTTACACTAACTTCTTAATTTCTCTTTGCTTTATCTGTAATAAAAATATCTCTCTCAAGTCTATCATAGGTTCAAATGAAGTAATCTTTGTAAAATACCTATAACATTATATAGAACACTATCTTAGATTCATGCAGTATTGTATACCTGAACAACCCTATAAGAGATCAAAGACTAGATTAAGGATCAGGGAATACATGACACAAAAGATTTTTCCCTATTGATTTTTTTAGCACAACAAAGGCAGACTCTATAATGGTAAACAAGGCAGTATTTTAATGTTACAAATTAAAAACAGTATCAAGCTTCAGATTCACAGAACCTGAAGCATCTTCCCTCTAGTTCACTTTAGTAAATAAATGTAATGAGGCAGGATAAACTGATGTTATCTGGGATAGAGTCTTAGGTATATGTGGAACCTGACAAAGACAGGTTTCCCTGCTAAGTTAAAATGACCTTTCACTTATAATCTGAGTTTAATAATTCTAAAATTCCAAGGCAAAATTAGTCAATTGTTTTCTTAGACCAAGTTCTGCTCATGGTTAAATAGAGTATTTCAAGAAAGCAAATAAAAATATAAATCAATTACCACAAACATATTGAATATCTACTATGAGCAATGAATTCTATGAAGCAAAGATTAGCTAAAATTCACTCCTATTCTCATGTAGCAGAATTAAGATTAACTCCCATTCTCAAGTAGAAGTTTACAATCCAGTTGAAGAATAAAATATGTAATAAAAATGTTGGTAAGAGTATAAGATAATAACTGATAAACATCAAATTGATTTGGCTAAGTAAATTGAAATTAAATTGAACTCAATATCTCATTTCAGTGATGGACTTCACAGACATAATATTGGTGAAAGAAGCAAGATGCAATTAGTATATACTATATGATTCTGTAGACTTCCCTGGTAGCTCAGATGGTAAAGTGTCTGTCTATAATGTGGGAGACCTGGGTTCGATCCCTGGGTTGGGAAGATCCACTGGACAAGGAAACAGCAATCCACTCCAGTACTATTGCCTGGAAATTCCCATGGAGAGATGAGCCTGATAAGTTATAGTCCATGGGGTCTTAGATCAAGAACAGAGAGAAGTAATTGTAGTACTAGAGGTCAGAACAATGGTTACTACAGGAGAAGATATTGAAAGCATGAGGCATTAGGAAGCCTTCTGGGTTGGTGGTAAGGATGAATCAGTAGATCATGGAAGGGGTTACATAGGTATATATAGATGCCAGACAGCTGTACTCTGAAGTTTTGTGAACTTTACTAAATTTATAGTAAATTTAAACTAAAAATAAATTTTAAATTTAGAAAATCAAGATTAAACAAGAGAATTCCACTCCTGCAAACATTAATGCCAATTTTCCATAACTCCACTTTGCCAACTTTCCTCTTGACTGGCATCCCTGGACTTGAATGGGCCCACACCTGGATCTCCATCCCATTCTGCTGCCTTTATTTGACTGCCCTTTCTGGAAATACTTTGATCCTGTTCATAGTCTTCACTGAGCCAAGCCTCCATGAGCCCATGTACTACTTCCTGTCCATGTTGTCCACCACTGACATTGGCTTATGCATCTCAACACTGGTGACGGTACTGGGAATCTTCTGGGTCAATGTCCGGGAAATCAGCTTCAGTGCTTGCTTATCACAGATGTTCTTCATTCACCTCTTCACTTTCATGGAATCTTCGGTGCTCCTGGCTATGGCTTTTGACCGTTTTGTGGCCATTTCTAACCCCCTGAGATATGCTACCATTCTAACGCACATGAGGATTGCACAGATTGGTCTAGCAGTCATCACCAGGGGGACAGTCATTTTGACACCACTAGTTCTGCTTCTTAAACGTCTATCATTCTGCCATAGTCATGTGCTCCATCACTCCTACTGCTTCCACCCTGATGTGATGAAGCTCTCGTGTTCAGATACAAAGATCAATAGTGTATTTGGACTAACTGCAATTATCTCTACTGCTGGGGTGGACTCTGTCTTTATCCTGCTTTCCTATGTCTTGATCATTCGCTCGGTTCTCAACATTGCATCCCCAGAGGAGAGGAAGAAGGCCTTCAGCACCTGCCTTTCTCATATCACTGCTGTGGCCATATTCTACATCCCTTTGATCAGCCTGTCTTTTGTTCACAGATTTGGAAAACACGCTCCATCTTATGTCCCCACAGTCATTGCTAATGTATACTTGCTCATCCCTCCTGTGATGAATCCCATCATCTATAGTGTAAAAACAAAGCCAATTCAAAAAGCTATGCTCAAACTTTTATGTTTCAAGGGAACTCATTTTTAACAATTCTGCTATCATAAATATCTATTTCAAAGTCAGTGAAGATTTATCACAAATTGGAGTTATCAGTTCAGTTGCTCAGTCATGTTCAACTCTTTGCAACCCCATGAATCACAGCACACCAGGCATCCCTGTCCATCAACAACTCCCGGAGTTCACCCAAACTCATGTGCATCGAGTCAGTGATGCCATCCAGCCATCTCATTCTCTGTCATCCCCTTCTCAACCTGCCCCCAATCCTTCCCAGCATCAGGGTCTTTTCCAGTGAGTCAACTGTTTGCATGAGATAGCCAAAGTATTGGAGTTTAAGCCCTAGCATCAGTCTTTCCAATGAACACCCAGGACTGGTCTCCTTTAGGATGGACTGGTTGGATCTCCTTGCAGTCCAAGGGACTCTCAAGAGTCTTTTCCATCACCAAGGTTCAAAAGTATCAATTCTTCAGCGTTCAGCCATCTTCACAGTCCAACTCTCACATCCATACATCACCACTGGAAAAACCATAATCTTGACCAGATGGACCTTTGTTGGCAAAGTAATGTCTCTGCTTTTGAATATACTATTTGAATATACTATCTAGATTGGTCATAACTTTCCTTCCAAGAAGTGTCTTTTAATTTCATGGCTGCAATCACCATCTACAGTGATTTTGGAGCCCCCTCCCCAACGCAANTCACAAATTGGAGTTATCAGTTCAGTTGCTCAGTCATGTTCAACTCTTTGCAACCCCATGAATCACAGCACACCAGGCATCCCTGTCCATCAACAACTCCCGGAGTTCACCCAAACTCATGTGCATCGAGTCAGTGATGCCATCCAGCCATCTCATTCTCTGTCATCCCCTTCTCAACCTGCCCCCAATCCTTCCCAGCATCAGGGTCTTTTCCAGTGAGTCAACTGTTTGCATGAGATAGCCAAAGTATTGGAGTTTCAGCCCCAGCATCAGTCTTTCCAATGAACACCCAGGACTGGTCTCCTTTAGGATGGACTGGTTGGATCTCCTTGCAGTCCAAGGGACTCTCAAGAGTCTTTTCCAGCACCAGAGTTCAAAAGTATCAATTCTCCAGCATTCAGCCATCTTCACAGTCCAACTCTCACATCCATAAATCACCACTGGAAAAACCATAATCTTGACCAGATGGACCTCTGTTCAGGCAGTCTGGTATTCCCATCTCTTTCAGAATTTTCAACTAAGCATATGCAATTTTATAGTTCAGTGGAAATAACTATTATCCAGTTCATTTATCTCCATGATTTAGTTAATGCCATCTAAGGCAATCTTACCTTTTACACCACTCAAGTAGGAATTCAGAATCTCACTATCTCTCAGTTAGCCTAATTTTACAGATGACTAACCAAATTCCTTTCTCTAATCATATTTTTGCCCCAAAACACCCATCATTCACTTTGAGATAATTTTCCAAATAACTGAGTCAGTTTGTATTAAAATTTGAAAACAAACCAACAAGCATCTCTTTCATGGTTATTCCTCACACACCAACTAAATGAAGAAGAAATTCCTGTCTGGGATGAATTTCTCCACAATTCCGGTTCAACTTTGCTATAAACATTAATCCGTCTTTTTATTTCTTCACATATTGTGCAATTCTAAGAAAATCAGTCTGCTAAA
>SJYW01050611.1:0-11907 GCA_006410735.1 Raphicerus campestris | reverse complement strand
TAGTGATGCTTTCTAAGGCCCACTTGACTTCACATTCCAGGATGTCTGGCTCTAGGTGAGTGATCACACCATCGTGATTATCTGGGTCATGAAGATCTTTTTTGTACAGTTCTTCTGTGTATTCTTGCCACCTCTTCTTAATATCTTCTGCTTCTGTTAGGTCCATACCATTTCTGTCCTTTATCAAGCCCATCTTTGCATGAAATGTTCCCTTGGTATCTCTCATTTTCTTGAAGAGATCTCTAGTCTTTCCCATTCTGTTCTTTCCTCTATTTCTTTGCACTGATCGCTGAAGAAGGCTTGCTTATCTCTTCTTGCTATTCTTTGGAACTCTGCATTCAGATGCTTATAGATTTCCTTTTCTCCTTTGCTTTTCACCTCTCTTCTTTTCACAGCTATTTGTAAGACCTCCCCAGACAGCCATTTCGCTTTTTTGCATTTCTTTTCCACGGGGATGGTCTTGATCCCTGTCTCCTGTACAATGTCATGAACCTCATTTCATAGTTCATCAGGCACTACTCTATCAGATCTAGGCCCTTAAACCTATTTTTCACTTCCACTGTATAATCATAAGGGACTTGATTTAGGTCATACCTGAATGGTCTAGTGGTTTTCCCTACTTTCTTCAATTTAAGTCTGAATTTGGTAATAAGGAGTTCATGATCTGACAGGACATAGATGGACCTAAAAGTCCATCAACAGATGAATGGGTAAAGAAGATAGCCCCTCCCTCATCTTTAAACCATCTCCACATCTCTGACTCTGCCCCTCTGCCCTCTCTCTTTATAAGGACTCCTGTGATGTCTCTGCCCCACACAGACAATCAGGACAGTCCCCATCTCAAGTTCCTCAACTTAACCACTCAACTTCATCAAAATGGGTAAAGAGTACATGGGATCACTGTGTATTATTTTTTACAACTGCCTGTTCATCTACAATTATCTCAAAATAAAAAGGATCTCATAAAAGAAAAGAAAAGAAATTTTGCTTGGTCGGGAAGGCCTTTAATCTGTTCTGGCTGGTTCAAAGTCCAATTTTATTACAGCGTATCTCAGGCATGGGAGTTGGATGTTCTCCCAGTTTTTGGTCAAGAGAGCCTCCAGAACTGGGGCCTCGGTTTCTTTATTTGTAGAAAAAAATAGAAGACATCAAGGGAATCTACCAACTGTAGGATTCTAAGCGGGTTTTCCATGTGGTGTGGCCACTGTGCAGGAGGAGAGGAATGTACAGGGTCCTGATAACAGAGCATCTCTACGGAGTGGCTGCCTGCTGAGTGCTTGTAAAAGAGCACAGGCTGGGAGACACTGATGGGGAGGTTTGGGCTTTCTGGCTAAGCCGGGAAAAGACCCAGACACCTCGTGGCAGTCAACCAGCAAGCTTCTGCCATCGAATCAGATTCCTAACTCTGATTTTCCTTAAGACCCTAAAGTGTAATCTGTACCTCCCCATTTCAGCAGAGTACAGGGCGATATGATGATTTCTCCCTACATCTTTCTAAGAGTTGATAGTTTCAGTCACTCTGGTCTTGGACAGATTCTCCAAGAGAATTTTAGCATATCAGCATGCCTTTATATGGGCTTCCTGGGTGGCTCAGATGGTAAAGAATCTGCCTGCAATGCAGGAGACCTGGGTTTGATCCCTGGGTTGGAAAGATCCTCTGGAGAAGGGCATGGCAATCCACTCCAGTATTCTTGCCTGGAGAATTCCATGGGCAGAAGAGCCTAGTGGGCTGCAGTCCATGGGGTCGCAAAGAGTCAGCCACCATTGAGCAAATAACACTTTCACTNGGTTGGAAAGATCCTCTGGAGAAGGGCATGGCAATCCACTCCAGTATTCTTGCCTGGAGAATTCCATGGGCAGAAGAGCCTAGTGGGCTGCAGTCCATGGGGTCGCAAAGAGTCAGCCACCATTGAGCAAACAACACTTTCACTTTCAAGCCTTTACACAACAGGAATCACAGTATGAGATGCTAATCCCTTTTCAGTCATCTTTCAGTTCTGATTATGATGAAAAGAAAGTCCGTTTGTATGTAAGTAACAATTGTTAATCCCTGTTTTAACAAAGAAATGTCACATCTCAAATTCAGAGCATCTGGTGGGCAATGGTACCCACATGGAATTCAACAATGCAGGAATCTTCTACTTAAGAAAATGATGATTGGATTTCAGTTCTTGAGGATGATAAGTTTCCTTTTCAATTGAATCTAGTGAGTGAGGGAAAGTCGCTCAGTCATGTCTCTTTGCAACCCCATGGACTATAGAGTCCATGGAATTCTCCATGAATCCACGCTAGAATACTAGAGTGGGTAGCCGTTCCTTTCTCCAGGGGGTCTCCAGGGGATCTTCCAATCCAGGGATTGAACCCAGGTCTCCCACATGGCAGGGAGATTCTTTACCAGCTGAGCCACCCAGGAAGCCCAAGTTTTATAGTTCAGGCGCTACGTGTATACAGTTTAAAAAAAATCATAAAAGCAATTTAAAAGTGAGAAAAATTTAAGAATCTTAAAAACTATCTTAAAAACATTCTAGCTTGACTGGAAATTTAGATAACTGCATCATTCAACCTCAACCAATTAAGTAACCCACCCTTGGACTTCCTTGGCATAAATATATCCTGCCTTGTTGCCTTCATAGTCTATATTATATAAGCTGAGTTAAGGGGATGACATGCTTTTTTTTTTTTGTCCACATTAGGACTGTAAGGATAGAATTATGTCTGGCTGTGTAAATTTCCTCGGTAAAACTTTCAAGTGATCTATTCTCACCTGTTCTCAAGAGTGCAGAGACCCAGGTGCTAAAAACACAAAAGAATGGCTCCTAAGACTTTCTTATTCATCCTAAAAATCATAGAACAATTGAGGAGCAAAGTGTGAGACGATATATATACATGGTTAAGTGAATGCAAGAGACCTTACTCTTAAAGTAGAAATGTTACAAGGTATCAACTCTATGGCCCTAAATTCATTGTCTTTCCTAAAAATATCTTGATTCTCACTTGACATAGAGAAGTGGTGAAGATGCTGAAGTTTCCACACTGTATTCTTAAAATTTTTTCCCCTCAGCTCCATGATTACAAGGAAATAATAACCAAAATAGGGTGGGAGAAATGATATAATGAAGAGCAAAAATTTGGTGAGAAAAAAAGCTAAATGTCATAGTGGTGGAGAACCTGGTTAATAGAAGAGATGAGGAATTGCATCTTCAGTCAGAGTTGAGTTTGCAGTGGTAGAAGTGATCAATGAAATGCAGAGAAAAAGATGATCAAGACCCAGAGGGATAGTGTTTCTCTGACTTTAATATACATGACAGAGGCCATAACTCAAAAACCTGTCTTTCCAGGGGCACTGACTCCATAAGAGAGCCAGTGTGTTTCCTATAGGCAGCTCAGGCTGTATTTTTCAGACACACTCTTTGTCAGATCAAGCCCTGCATATGAAATGCTACTCATGCCTATGCTTCCTGCCTTCCCAGAAGGCCGTCTAATTTCTTCTAGAAATATCTGGTGCTATAGGACTCTCTTTCACTCTCACCATTTCTCTCCTCGATATTATTTTAAGAAAACCACAGGTGAGTGGCCGCTTCCCTTCAGTCTCATCAAGCAGAGCACTGAGAATCCAAAGTGAAAGTGAAGGTCACTCAGTCGTGTCTGACTCTTTGCGATCCCATGGACTATACAGTCCATGGAATTCTCCAGGCCAGAATACTGGAGTGGGTAGCCATTCCCTTCTCTAGGAGATCGTCCCAACCCAGGGATTGAACCCAGGTCTCTCGCATTAGAGGTGGATTCTTTACCAGCTGAGCCACCAGGGAAACCCAAGAATACTGGAGTGGGTAGCCTATCCCTTCTCCAGGGAATCTCTTCCTGACTCAGGAATCATGAACTGGGGTCTCCTGCACTGCAGGCAGATTCTTTACCAGCTGAGCTACCAGAGAGCTGAGAGTCCAAGGGACTCAGGAAATCTGGAGACCACTGGACAGTCACTTTAGCTCTAACCAGCTGATGCCAGGTGGGTGAGTAACACTAGGATTTACTGATTTTTTAAGAGAAGACAGAAGTAGAGATTTTTTAATGAAATTTTATCTTTCAAGGGAGTTTAGTATTAATTTAAAAAAACATTTAAAGCACCATGGGAGAGGTTCTGTTTCTGCAAACAGTTAGGCAGGCTTTTTGAACCCACTCATTCTACCGAAAGCTTCCCAGGTGGTACTAGTAGTAAAGAACTTGCCTGCCAATGCAGGAGATGTTAAGAGATGCAGGTTCGACCCCTGGGTTGGAAAGATTCCCTGAAGGAGGGCGTGACTACCCACTCCAGTATTCCTGCTTGGAGAATCCCACGGACAGAAGAACCTAGCAGGCTACAGTCCATAGAGTTGCAAAGAGTTGGACATGACTAAAACGACTTAGCATGCACATATATTCTGCCAAAAAACAATTCCAAAAACTTGTTAAAATAGAAAATTTGTGAGAACCGACATAATGCCAGCAAAAAAAAAAAACACATTTGTGGGCTAGAGTCAGCCTTGAGCAGCTCTGAGATTTGGTCCATGAAAATCACCCTGGGTTAAAATTCAGATCTCCAGGCCCTGTTCACAGAGATTTAGATTCAGTGGGTCCTGGGCTGGAGANTGCCAGCAAAAAAAAAAAAAAAAAAAAAACACATTTGTGGGCTAGAGTCAGCCTTGAGCAGCTCTGAGATTTGGTCCATGAAAATCACCCTGGGTTAAAATTCAGATCTCCAGGCCCTGTTCACAGAGATTTAGATTCAGTGGGTCCTGGGCTGGAGACTGAGAAGTTCCATATTTAGCAGTCTCTGCAATGGACTCTCTTGCTGATGGTCTGGAAACAATACTTCAAGAAACTCGGCACTAAATCATCCTGTGGCTCTAGGCTATCTTGAGCCTTCTCTGGACCTCAGTCTCCCCATCTGTGAGATGGACGTGGTGAATGAATACTTCTCTCTGAAGCTCCATCAGGCTTTCAAACATCCCTAAAACCCCCAATCATCTAAGGAAAACAGAAGTTGGATCTGTGCCCAACTGTCAGGCCCTTCTGGAAATTTTTGTCCTGAAACACCATTCAGAATAGTTTACCATTTTGTTGATGGCATTGAAATTAGTGACTTAATGCAAAGTTGAAGTTAGTAACCTAATGCAAAGGGTCTAAAAAGTCCTGTCGATGCTGAGAAGGGAATGTGGATGCTGAGATTTTCC
This sequence comes from Raphicerus campestris, assembly GCA_006410735.1. Classification (NCBI taxonomy): domain Eukaryota; kingdom Metazoa; phylum Chordata; class Mammalia; order Artiodactyla; family Bovidae; genus Raphicerus; species Raphicerus campestris. The sequence continues at coordinate 6,697 of SJYW01050611.1, read as the reverse complement.
AGCTGCTGCTATGGAGCTATAGCAGGTTTCTTGGTGTTTATAAGCAGAGGAAGCTCTAATGCACAAAAGGGAAAAAAGAAGGGTACATTTCCAGAGGGAGGAAACATTAACAAGTAAAACAGGAAGAAGGTCTTTCTGGCAGGCATCCAAGATGATTGAGAGGTGAAGTGGAGTTAGGGGTAATTATTCGAAACTAATTTAGTCCAATATCAGAAAGAAGTATCTAAAAGTCAGAGGGGTGCAAAAACGGGACTGGCCCATTCAGGATGGAGAAGGCCTCATCACAGGTGAGATGCAAATGCTGGCCCACCAGATATGTGCTGGGGAAGCATTCAAAGGCATTTAAGCATCAGAAAGACAGACTAGATGTATCTGTTCAGTTGATAGGGATTAAACATCTATCGTGCTGATATTCATGCCTGAATATATAGCAGTGACCAAGATAGACGCGTCCCTGCCCTTGTAGAGCTAAATGTCCAAGAAGGAGGACACATAATGAACGGGTCATCACCAAAGATGCAGGGGACAGAGGGGGACATGCAGGGACCTGTGAGAGCAAAGAGGAACGCAGCTGGTGTGGGCCTCATCCCTGCAAGAGCCACACTGGAGCTGAGCCCTCAAGGTCTATAGCGAGGACTTCCCTGGTGGTCCAGTGGTTAAGAATCCACTTTCCAACTGGTTAAGAATCTACCTTCCAATGCAAGGGATATGCAATCCCTGGTCAGGGAACTAAGATCCCACATGCTGAGGGGCATCTAAGCCTGTGCAAAGCAAAGAAAGCCCGCGTGCCTCAACAAAGACCCAGCAAAGCCAATAAAACAATACAATTAAAATAAGGTTTACAGGGGAGTGAAACAAGATGCTGGAACACTCCAGGAAGACTCCCTCCTCATGTGGATTTCTGCCGGTCGTGGGAGTTGGAGGAGAGTTGCCTCAGTATTGAAGGAACACAGACTGTGCTTCCTTTGGTTAATATTCAAATAGACTTTCTCTCTCAAAGGATCCTCCAGAGCCTCTCTTCCATTTGCACCCAACGCCCATGAGAAAATTTACCGGGAGGCACAATTTGCCAAAAAGCAGGTCACACAGTCAGCTCAGAAAAAAACAAGAGAAACTGGCCAAGTGGGTGGAGAAAAGCCCAAGATAAGCAGGTCATGGGTTCGAAATCTCAGAGTGAGCAGCTGGCAGAGAAGGAAGATCCCACGTTCTAGCTGAGAACTCGGAGAAGGAACAGCTAAATTGCTCAGATGTTTTATCCTTTTTTGAAAAGTTCAAACCTCAGTCTTGTCTCCTACAACGTTCTTTAAAAAAAAAAAAAATCAGCCAAAAATATGAATAGAGACCACAAGAGAATTGGGAAATCACAAATATGAAAATAACTGACCTGCTTGACTGGGTTTGGGAAGTGTTTCTGTCTTTGTTTAAGTGTTGAGGGAATTCCCTGGTGGTCCAGTGGTTAGGACTCTCTGCTGTCATTGCCAGGGCCTGGGTTCAATCTCTTGTTGGGAAACTAAGATCCCACAAGTCACACAGCACAGCCAAACATATATATATATATATATAGTCCCAGCTCTGCAACTACAGAGTAGCCACTGCTCTCTGCAACTAGAGAAAGACTTCAAGCAACAACAAAGACCCAGCAAAGAAAAAAAAAATTTTTTTTTAATCACTAAAAGTGCACTTGAAATCATCTCACCTACTTCAAAAGCTATGTGGAGTTTGATTTGAAAAATGTTGGATGAACTTTTCTTGTTCAAATCCTATTCTCCTCAAACCTAGAAATGTAAGCTCATTGAGGCCCCAGGGAAACCCCCCAGAGCAAAGGATATGGTCAATAAAATGGAGCAATGCTTACAGTGATCCTTAGGATGACACCCATGTTTGGTGTCATCTGAAGTCCAAACTGAGGGAGGTGGATCAAGAAATACCCAACCTCCCTCAGCATCTGCCATCTGTCAGCATGGCCCCAAGAGGCCAAAGTTGACTTGAGGCTTCCTGGCTTCACCGCAAATCTGGCCATACTCTAGAAAAGTGTCCACCCAAAAAATACCTTCAAAGGCTCCAGTTAACCAGGACACATGAGAAGCTATCAATAGGGTGGGAACATGAAGCCAAAGTTTACAGCTCTCTATACCACGTGATCTCTTGTCTGTCTCGTTTTTTTGAGGATGAAATGAGTTAATACATGTAATGGGATTAGAACACTCCAGTTCAGTTCAGTCACTCAGTCATGTCCAACTCTTTGCGACCCCATGGACTGCAGCATGCCAGGCTTCTCTGTCTATCACCAACTCCCGGAGCTTGCTCAAACTCATGTCTATCAAGTTGGTGATGCCATCCAACCACCTCATCCTCTGTTGTCCCCTTCTCCTCCTGCCTTCAATCTTTCCCAGCATCTGGGTCTTTTCCAATGAGTCAGCTCTTCGAATCAGGTGGCCAAAGTACTGGAGTTTCAGCTTCAGCATCAGTCCTTCCAATGAATATTCAGGACCGATGTCCTTTAGGATGGACTGGTTCTTGCAGTCCAAGAACACTGACACCAAGTAAAGGATGCATGATTGTGGGTGATTATGACGATTGGTCCAACCACGTCAGCCCCTGTCAGAGGGTCACATCTGAGCAGGCAGACGAAGTGAGGACCAAGATCCTGGGGACAGGAGGCACACTGGGAGGCATCCATATAGGACAAGACCCCAAGGGCTTCTCAGTGTTGGACCAGCCACATGCCAGTCTTCAGAACAACCCCATGAGCAGGGAACTAAAATCTGGCTTTGACTGATCCATGTTACAGGTAAGGAATTTGGACTCAGAAGTTAGGTGGTTGCCCAAGGTCACCACAGAAAAGATTAGAACACTATTGAAACCCAAGCCACCTGGCCCTAGAGCCCAAACCATTAACATGCTCTGTGTCCAGCACGTTCAATGATCACAGGGTCAGAAGTCAGTGATGAGCTGAAGGGCAATGTCCAACACAAAAGAGGGCCCCTCCATTCAGCCCCACAAAATCAGAATAAGGGAGGGAGATTTCTCAGGAGAAACCGGGAATTTGTGTTTTTATGTGAAATTGTCCTATTTTTCAACTTTGGTAGCTAATCAAAACATTTTAACTCCATGCCTGCAAAACCAGGCACACCCACAGGGCAGGGTGAGCTCAGAGGCCTCTAGTTTATGACCTCAGAATTCAGGTAAAGTTTTCCGATAGTTCTGATTTCCAGCAGCTGGTCACTATCATAGTCACCACTGGTCCCATCATAGTCATCATTCAAAGGCTGGTTATCTATGACAGTGCCCAGTTACTGGAATTCCTAGGACCTTCCCCTCCCACCTGAGTCAATTCCAGTTGGTAGCTGGGGCTGTAGAGACACCTTTCTTCAAAAGAGAGACTGTTGCCTCTCAGACCCAGAGACAAACTGGACAGGAACACATCCCTACCCTACTCCTCCTCCTCCACCATCTTGATCAAGGCAGGGAGAGGGTGGGGCAGGCACAGGCTGCCCTCTTGTTTCTCTTAGTCCTTGTAGCTGAGGCGGGGCTGTTTTAAATTTAGAGAAATAAACAACTCTGCTGTGTTTATAGGGCTGTTTGAATTCAGGAACAGCTTGAACTGTGGATTTGTAAACCTGGCTATGGTTTTAGACCTCAAATCCCTTTCTCAAAACTCTGGGTTCTGCAAAGTCCAAAATGTATCCTCCCACACGTTATCACCTTGTTAAGCTTTGTTTGCTTTTACTGGAATGTAACCAATGAATTCATCACAGGGCAGTTTTGATAAGCCCATTGGATGCCCAAAAAGACTTAGGGCTTTCAGACCTGCTTGCATTAAACTCTTTTTTTTTCCTAGAAAGAAAAATTTTCAGTTGCTTAGGATAATGGAACTTGGAGGCTCAAAACTGATTTTGATGGCAGAGAACAGTTTCCCAGAACATTTTGAAATATGGCTCAAATCTTCATTTTCTGAAGCTCAGATCCTAGACAGCCGGTTACTTTCCGTAGAGGGAAAAAAAAAGGGGGGGGGGGTGGAGAAGAAGGAATAGATTCCTAACTTCTCTTTTGTACCTATGTGCTTCACCCACGGTATTATTTTAACCACAGGCCTACAACCTTTCACTGGGACAGCTCTCACCACTGCCCCCTCCAATCTCCACGGATATAAAAGAAGTGAACCCATGGCACGAGTCTTAAAAGGCATGCCCTGCCCAGACCCATGGCCAACATCCTGGAGCCAGAAATAACGTCCCGTGAGCCACACCATCAATTTCCTGCCCACAAACACCATGGTCCCATCCAAACTCCACTGCAACATCACCGTGTCTGCTTTTTATGGAGGGTTCTTTTTCGTCTATTTCTTGGGGGTTTTGGTTGTTGCTGTTTGTTGCTTTTTGCTTTACAAGATTAAATACTTTGCTCTCATGCCTCTGCGAAATGGTGTTTTAATTCCGTCTCTGGGACCAGTCTCTACATCCCCATCCCCACGCCTCCCCTCAAATCTGTATGTGACATGCGCATGCACGGTGCGGCTGAACTTTGTCTTCACATCTGCCACAGCCCAGAGGAACAGATGCCACCTGGCTGTGAAATGAACTTGAAAGAAAGGAAGAAAAGAACGGAGCACATCACTCACCCTCAGGGCCACACTGTGCTGGATTACTGATGCAGGAAGTTTTGTTCTTTCTGTAATAGAGAAATGTGACTCCTTTTCCCTCCTTGAGGTAAATGCCTTTGTTGACCTTTCCTTCTACAATATCTAAGTAAGAAGAATGGCAAACATTGTAGATTAATAATTGCAGGAGATGAAAAGTTCAGAGACGTGTCAGGCTTACTTTGATCTAAATATGCTGTATTTTTCTATTTATAATTAAATATTTCTATTCAATGATGTTACAGATATTATTTAATATTAATGGTATTTAACATTTCATAATTGTGAACTAGACTATAAGTAATATATTAGTGTCAATATTAAATAATATTCTCTTATTAATATTGTATCCTAGTAATTAACATCATCCCAGTGTATGATATGCATTGTAATATGACCACATTATAAATACTGTTTGAGTTACCAGGAGCCATATGATTAGAATCTCCTACTGTCCTCAACTTTGGAGTCCTTCTCACTGTCATCTTCACACGAGACTTTTCAGGTGCAACTCTGAGATTTGATTTCAAATGTAAAACTACCTGCACTCTCTCTCCTGAATTCTCTCATTGAAAGCCCGTGATCTGACACATGGGTCTCCATGATTTTAAGAGAATTCCTTTTCAAGCTCTAGGAGGGAAACTCCAAGTCGCACTTGGAGTCATCCCAGCAGAGCCCGCCAGTGACTGGACCTCGGGGCCGGGAGTCCTGGCGGGGACGCCAGCTCCACCAGCCTTTGGCTTGTCCCATTCTGATAGCAGACCTCTCTGATGGTGTCAGTGTGATGTAAATGGTTTACAGAATAGATAAGGGAAGGCTATAAAAGCCAAGAGTGACGAGTCACACATTGTTGACTGGGATCAAAGCCACCCAGATGCCTCCTCTGCCCCGTGGCAGCTACGTCCTGGCCTCAGAGCCGGTGGTCCAGCTGAAGATGGACAGAAGTGCCAGGAGCCCTTTGACTCGACCACTACCCCAGGTCAGATTCTCTAACAACCACTGGCATGTAGATACCAACCTGAAGGACTTCAATGTCTTTCCTTACTGTTTTAAATTCATTTTTTAAAAATTTATCTCGTTTATTGCTGGGGATGGGATTACATAGTTTAAATGGGCAACTTGAAGTTGCAGGATTGAATGAGGCTGTATAAACCCCTAAACCAGACTATTTGCTTCGCAAAATTAATTTTGGAAGTGAAACACCCCATAGTTGAAAGAACGATCAGATTATATATTTTTAAAAAGGTCAGGAGCAAGACCGAAATTATCTGAGCCAACTTTCCATACTGACCAGAAAGCTGGCCAATTGCTACTATCTGTCCTGTTCTGTGCTGCCTAAGAAAAATCTGAAACATGGGCCTTGGAGGTTATTAAATAAGGTAATCATTTAACCATGACTCTTGTGGGTGTGTCTTTTAGAAAACAGCTTCTAATGATTTAAAAAAAAAATTCCAGCTACAGAAGAAATGCTGATTTTAGTGTTTGCAAGGCATCAAATTTTTGATGAGGTATTTAAAAATTGACTTTAATTTTGCATTTCAAGGGCATGTTTTTCCTTCCCTAAAGAATATAATCCATTAAAAAATCCAAACAAGGTTTATTTTTTGGAAACTATCTCATCTTATGTCTGTATTGTTCTGAAAATAAGCAGCCGGTTTGGAAGACCCCTGTTGCTTGAAAGTGCATAGACACACCCTACCCTATTATCCTTCAGTCTGTGATATTTCCTTTAGAATTAATCCACGGTCTTAAGTCCTTACCATCAAATACCCTGAATCTTTGGCTCTTGGGGTGATATTCACTCATTTGCTAGTCAAGATACAGTGAATTCATATAGAACCAGATCGGATTGGCCTTTCAGTTCATTGCAGATCCAAACTTAACACAGAAGTAACACATGCTCACCTACGGTTGCAGAGAAATTTGAGTAGGCAGAGTCATTGGTATAAACAAAGGTAGAATTATGAGAAGGGAGCACAGTGAGGTTGTGGGTTCGTGATGCTGGGTGAAACAACAAAAGAAAAAAGCACAATGAATGAGTGACACAAAAAACAAATG
>SJYW01050607.1:0-17260 GCA_006410735.1 Raphicerus campestris | reverse complement strand
TGGGTTTTCAGATGTTCACAGTAGAACAGAAACTAACAATGATTGTAGTAATAGCAAAACTGTGTGCCAGGCACTAGTTTAATTGCTTTGTATATATCAGCACATTTAATTCCCCAAATATCCCTATTTTACACCAGAAAACAGATAGACCTATATGACCTCCAGGACATCAACAAATCCCTGTTTTGAACTGCTGTTTCGTCATCACTCTAAAGAGGAGTTAGGTGAGATAAAGCTAAGGTACCTTTCATCACCAATTTTTTTTTCCCTCTTTGTTGGTCACTTTTAGTAACAAGGAGGAGGAAAAGGAAGGAGAAAGAAGAATTGAATTCTTGTTACAGAGTTCTTGTAACAATAAAATGAAAGTGAAGTCGCTCAGTCGTGTCCGACTCTTTGCGACCCCGTGGACTGTAGCCCTCCAAGCTCCTCCATCCATGGGATTCTCCAGGCAAGAATACTGGAGTGGGTTGCCATTTCTAGGCAAATACTTTTGTGAAGAGCCAGACTATTAAGTATTTTAGACCTTGAAGTCAGTGCAGTCTTTGTCCTCCGTTGTCGCTAATACTTGGGTCTACTTTTCATGGCGTGAAAGCAGCCACTGAAATATGTGAGCCAATGAGCGTAGGTTTGCTTCAGTAAAACTCAACCAAATAGGAAGAGGGCTGGATTTGCCCCTCTGGCCAGGGTGCTCTCTAAGAAGCCTGATCACCCAGGCTCTCTAAGAAGCCTGATTGTCCTGCCAGCAGAAAGCTTACATTCTGCTCCAGGCTTTGTCGTGGGATGCATGCAGGTGACAGACAGATTCCATTTGTTAACATGTAAATTGCGTACACGTGTAGACATACATACACATACAAACACAGTTCCTCAGGTTTATGTCCATTTACACACACTAAGCTCCCGTTTACACACTGTTTTGCAGTTTACATTTTCAGCTGATGTTTGAATGACATGAGTTTGAACTGCCTGAGTGGACTTATACAAAGCTATTTTTCACTAAAGGCATACCACAGCACCAGGTGATCTGTGGCTGGCTGAAACTGAGGATGCAGAATTGTGGGTGTGGAGGGTGGACTGCACAGTTACGGGTGAATCTTCTACTGTTCTGAGGCGGGTGCCTGTAGCGCCCTCGTTCTTCAAGGGTCAACGTAGTATTAAGCTGCCAGTTACTGCTCACTCTGTGTGCCAGCCGCTGTCCTCAGAGTTTTTCATATGTTATCTCGGTTCGGCCTCCCGATCATTCCATCGACAGGAATTAGGATCCCTGTGTCAGTTTCCTAGGGCTACCATAACCAAGGACCACAGACTGGCTGGCTTCAACAACAGAAATTTATTTACTTTCTCACAGTTCTGGAGGCTAGAAGTCCACAACTAAGGTGTTGGCTTCTTCTAAGTCCTCTCTCCTTGGCTTATAGATGGTCATTTTCTCCCTGAGTCTTCACATAGTTGTCATTTTGGGCCTGTCTCTCCTGGTCTCCTCTTCCTTATAAGGATATCAGTCATAATGGATTCGGGCTCACCCATATAACCTCCGGAGAAGGCAATGGCACCCCACTCCAGTACTCTTGCCTGGAAAATCCACGGATGGAGGAGCCTGATAGGCTGCAATCCATGGGGTCGCTGAGAGTCGGACACAACTGAGCGACTTCACTTTCACTTTTCTCTTTAATGCATTGGAGAAGGAAATGGCAACCCACTCCAGTATTCTTGCCTGGAGAATCCCAGGAACAGCGGAGCCTGGTGGGCTGCTGCCTATGGGGTCGCACAGAGTCAGACATGACTGAAGCGACTTAGCAGCAGCAGCAGCAGCATATAACCTCATTTTACCTTAATTACCCCTTTAAGGACTCTTCCCTCATAGCTCAGTTGGTAAAGAACCTGCCTGCAGTGAAGGAGACCTGGGTTCCATTCCTGGGTCGGAAAGATCCCCCGGAGAAGGAAATGGCAACCCACTCCAGTATTCTTGCCTGGAGAATCCCAGGGACAGAGGAGCCAGGCAGGCTACATACAGTCCCTGGGGTCGCAAAAGTTGGACACGATTTAGCAAGTAATCCACCACCCCACCGCCTCTTTAAGGGCTTCCCTGGAGGCTAAGCTGGTAAAGAATCCGCCTGCAGTGTAGGAGGCCTAGGTTCGATCCTTGGGTTGGGAAGATCCCCTGGAGAAGGGAATGGCTGCCCATTCCAGTATTCTGGCTTGGAGAATTCCATGGACTGTGTAATCCATGAGGTCGAAAAGAGTCGGACACGACTGAGCGACTACCCTATCTGCAAATACTCACATTCCGAGTACTAAGATCAAGACTCCAACGTGTGAATTTCAGGGATTAGGGTTTATACCTCAGCCCTCAACAATCCCTGTCTATAGACAAGATAATAAATAACCTGGGGGACAGGGTATCTGCCTAAAGGTCACACAATTATTTGAATACTTTACTCCAAAACCCATATTCTTAATCTCTTGAAGGTAGTTTGGTTGTCACAAGAAAATCACAGCATTTTTGGAAATCAGAGATTATGGCTGCAGAGAGCTTTATGACTGAAGGCTTCTCTATGAAGAACCCTTAGAGTAATAAACACCAACTTGGTGTTCTGATACTAGACATATGGTCACTTTCAAGAGAAGGAAACTATCCCCTCCCCTGACCCCTCACCCATTAGGAATTGGCCTGGAGCCCACCGCATACCACCACTGTCTTCCTCCTCCTGTTCCTTTCTCTCCCACTCCCTCGTCCTTCCCCATTCCCCTGACACCCTCCCAGGGGGAGAGATGTCATTCTAAGGACCCAGTGAAAGACACCAGGTCTCAAGAGAAATACCCCTGAGACAGATTAGGGCTTTCCTAGGACCAGTTTAACCATAGGCCCCCAGGGATGCACCCTGCCATGTGAAGTGGCCACTGAGCTACAGGGCTTCAGTGGCCACAGGGCAAATTCAGGGCGATTGTTGTCACTAAGGTAAATAAACAAGGGATTGCCTGGGCTGAACATATTTCTTGGATGAGATAGAATCACTCACAACTCCTTGATGCCTAATAAGTTTTCCAGGGGATTCTTTGGGGGTTCTCTATACACCATTCAATCCATACCCTGACCCCATTCTCCTCCTTCCTTGAAAAATAATAAACTTCCTCTTATCATGGTCTTTTTTTTTTCCTTCTAAGTTCATGTCCTTTCTTTACCTGTGCTGTCTGTACATGTTCATCCCACTGACACTGGTGTCTGTCCCGTCTGTCTTTTCTGCCATTCTCCATGTCCAACTCAGGATTCCTTGCATTATGTCTTATGTGTTTTATTTTTCTAAAGTTGGCATAATTTATATTCAATGAAATGCACAAATCTAAAGAATTAAATTTCTGTGAATTCTGACATACACTGGCCTAAGCCATTCCTTTCAAGACACAGAAACTTCCATCACCTTAGAAAGTTCTCTTACATGCCCTTTCCTAGCCAGTCTTTCTTTTCAGCTACACTCCCATCCCCAGGCAACTGCTATCTTGATTTCTTTCACCATTGATTAATTTTGCCTCTTCTAGAACTTCCTACAAAAGGAACATAGAGTATGTATTCGGTTTGTCTGGTTTCTTTGGTTCAGCATAATATTTTGGGGATTTATCCATGCTTATTGCTTTCTATCCCAGGAGTGTACTCCTTTCTATTCCACTGAATGCATATATCACTGCTTTCTTATCCCTGTTTTTCTCTGATGGACTTTAGTGTTGTTTGTGAGTGAGTGAAGTGGCTCAGTCGTGTCCGACTCTTTGCGACCCTATGGACTGTAGCCTACCATGCTCCTCCGTCCATGGGATTCTCCAGGCAAGAATACTGGAGTTGGTTGCCATTTCCTTCTCCAGGGGATCTTCCCGAACCAGGGATCAAGCTCGGGTCTCCCCCATTGGAGGCAGACGCTTTAACCTCTGAGCCACCAGGGAAGCCCCATTAGTCATTAGGGAAGTACAAAACAAAATCAGCCACTAGGATGCAAGAACCAGAAAGTCATGCCTGTGCGTCTGAGCTTTTACCAACAGCCTGCAAATGGTAGGTACTTGTCCTCAGAACACAAGTGACTATGCCTCTGAGAAAGAGTTTGGGCATATTTTGTAGCAACTTCAGATGAACGACTGCTTTTGGCAAACCTCTTGGCTTAAACAGCCTGAATAGCTGAAACCTGGGTGTGGCTTTTAAGGGAGTTAATAATCTAAACATAGGAAGCAACCAAGGAAGTCTTTCATCTGGGCTCTACAGACCTCCAAAGGAGTCCACGAGTACAGCCCGTTCTTAATATGAGACAGGCTGGGACCTGGGACCCTTTGCTACAGTGCTTGCACCTGGACAAACATCTCCTCTAGTCAACAAAATATTACAAAGACACTATGAAGGACTAAAAATAGCTGTGTGCATGTGCAGTTGGGGCAAACTGTGAGCTACAGGATACAAAAAGACCAAAAACCCAACTGCCACTTCTGAAAAACCAGGAGGAAAAGCAAGGTACATTCATAACCCCTGCACGCACCACCACCAAAGCGGTGGGCAAACCACCTAAGCTACCACTCCAGCCCGACCCCTGGACAGCTCCTGCCCTCAGGTACGGAGCCAGCTTGATCCCACCCACAGGGAGCGAGCCTGCAAGGCAAACTTCTCACTGATTCTCACTCGCCCACACCGCAGCAGGGGCCCCAATAGAGTTTTGCCTCATTCTCTTGTCTGGCCTCTTATCAATGCCTGTTGATTGACTATGGAGGCCAAGCACCCTGCTTGGTAACAAATCCAGCTGGTTTCCTGGGTATCCCATGTATTTATCTTACATATTCAAAAACTACTGGCAGAAGGGGTCCCGAGGCTTCACTAGTCTGTCACAGTGGACCATAGTACCAACAAAAATGAAAAACGTTGAGAATCCTGGGGCCTCNGGCCACCAGGCTTCCCCCAGAGGAAGCCCCCCTACCCCAATCGGGCCACTCTTGTCTCCTCCCAGGCCTGGTGGAAGCAGCAAGAACAAGGGGAAGGGACGTGAGGTTTTCTCCACACCTGGATCTCATTAGACTCCCATTCCCGAGACTCTGGGCTCACACACTTTCTCTCCAGGCAGCCAGTTGCAGAAAATCTGTAAACCTGTGCGGAGGCCAGGCTTCAGCAGGCAGCCCTGGCTGAAATGCGAGGGCTGTGGGTACTTGATCTTTATCAGAGTCTCTCTGCCTTCCCGGCCTCCTGCCAGCTCCCCGTCGCCCCCAGCCAGGATCCTCAAGGAATTCAGAGCCTGGGGATTGTATTACCTTCTGAATGCTATTAGCACAGTCTGGCTGAAGTGGGGATGGGGGGCAAGGGGGATAAGTGGGAGGGGGGCATCCAGCAGCCTTTGGTGCCAAGCAGGCGCCTTTGGTTGCTTCTCTCTGTTTCTCCAGCTTCCACTCCACCCTGCCCCCATCTCTCAGGCTCTCTGCAGGGAAGGATGTGGATTATGTATATATAAACTAAGATATGGGTTTTCAGATGTTCACAGTAGAACAGAAACTAACAATGATAGTAGTAATAGCAAAACTGTGTGCCAGGCACTAGTTTAATTGCTTTGTATATATCAGCACATTTAATTCCTCAAATATCCCTATTTTACACCAGAAAACAGATAGACCTATATGACCTCCAGGACATCAACAAATCCCTGTTTTGAACTGCTGTTTCGTCATCACTCTAAAGAGGAGTTAGGTGAGATAAAGCTAAGGTACCTTTCATCACCAATTTTTTTTTCCCTCTTTGTTGGTCACTTTTAGTAACAAGGAGAAGGAAAAGGAAGGAGAAAGAAGAATTGAATTCTTGTTACAGAGTTCTTGTAACAATAAAATGAAAGTGAAGTCGCTCAGTCGTGTCCGACTCTTTGCGACCCCGTGGACTGTAGCCCTCCAAGCTCCTCCATCCATGGGATTCTCCAGGCAAGAATACTGGAGTGGGTTGCCATTTCTAGGCAAATACTTTTGTGAAGAGCCAGACTATTAAGTATTTTAGACCTTGAAGTCAGTGCAGTCTTTGTCCTCCGTTGTCGCTAATACTTGGGTCTACTTTTCATGGCGTGAAAGCAGCCACTGAAATATGTGAGCCAATGAGCATAGGTTTGCTTCAGTAAAACTCAACCAAATAGGAAGAGGGCTGGATTTGCCCCTCTGGCCAGGTTGCTCTCTAAGAAGCCTGATCACCCAGGCTCTCTAAGAAGCCTGATTGCCCTGCCAGCAGAAAGCGTACACTCTGCTCCAGGCTTCGTCGCGGGATGCATGCAGGTGACAGACAGATTCCATTTGTTAACATGTAAATTGCATACACGTGTAGACATACATATACATACAAACACAGTTCCTCAGGTTTATGTCCATTTACACACACTAAGCTCCCGTTTACACACTGTTTTGCAGTTTACATTTTCAGCTGATGTTTGAATGACATGAGTTTGAACTGCCTGAGTGCACTTATACAAAGCTATTTTTCACTAAAGGCATACCACAGCACCAGGTGATCTGTGGCTGGCTGAAACTGAGGATGCAGAATTGTGGGTGTGGAGGGTGGACTGCACAGTTACGGGTGAATCTTCTACTGTTCTGAGGCGGGTGCCTGTAGCGCCCTCGTTCTTCAAGGGTCAACGTAGTATTAAGCTGCCAGTTACTGCTCACTCTGTGTGCCAGCCGCTGTCCTCAGAGCTTTTCATATGTTATCTCGGTTCGGCCTCCCGACCATTCCATCAACAGGAATTAGGATCCCTGTGTCAGTTTCCTAGGGCTACCATAACCAAGGACCACAGACTGGCTGGCTTCAACAACAGAAATGTATTTACTTTCTCACAGTTCTGGAGGCTAGAAGTCCACAACTAAGGTGTTGGCTTCTTCTAAGTCCTCTCTCCTTGGCTTATAGATGGTCATTTTCTCCCTGAGTCTTCACATAGTTGTCATTTTGGGCCTGTCTCTCCTGGTCTCCTCTTCCTTATAAGGATATCAGTCATAATGGATTCGGGCTCACCCATATAACCTCCGGAGAAGGCAATGGCACCCCACTCCAGTACTCTTGCCTGGAAAATCCACGGATGGAGGAGCCTGATAGGCTGCAATCCATGGGGTCGCTGAGAGTCGGACACAACTGAGCGACTTCACTTTCACTTTTCTCTTTAATGCATTGGAGAAGGAAATGGCAACCCACTCCAGTATTCTTGCCTGGAGAATCCCAGGAACAGCGGAGCCTGGTGGGCTGCTGCCTATGGGGTCGCACAGAGTCAGACATGACTGAAGCGACTTAGCAGCAGCAGCAGCATATAACCTCATTTTACCTTAATTACCCCTTTAAGGACTCTTCCCTCATAGCTCAGTTGGTAAAGAACCTGCCTGCAGTGAAGGAGACCTGGGTTCCATTCCTGGGTTGGAAAGATCCCCCGGAGAAGGAAATGGCAACCCACTCCAGTATTCTTGCCTGGAGAATCCCAGGGACAGAGGAGCCAGGCAGGCTACATACAGTCCCTGGGGTCGCAAAAGTTGGACACGATTTAGCAAGTAATCCACCACCCCACCGCCTCTTTAAGGGCTTCCCTGGAGGCTAAGCTGGTAAAGAATCCGCCTGCAGTGTAGGAGGCCTAGGTTCGATCCTTGGGTTGGGAAGATCCCCTGGAGAAGGGAATGGCTGCCCATTCCAGTATTCTGGCTTGGAGAATTCCATGGACTGTGTAATCCATGAGGTCGAAAAGAGTCGGACACGACTGAGCGACTACCCTATCTGCAAATACTCACATTCCGAGTACTAAGATCAAGACTCCAACGTGTGAATTTCAGGGATTAGGGTTTATACCTCAGCCCTCAACAATCCCTGTCTATAGACAAGATAATAAATAACCTGGGGGACAGGGTATCTGCCTAAAGGTCACACAATTATTTGAATACTTTACTCCAAAACCCATATTCTTAATCTCTTGAAGGTAGTTTGGTTGTCACAAGAAAATCACAGCATTTTTGGAAATCAGAGATTATGGCTGCAGAGAGCTTTATGACTGAAGGCTTCTCTATGAAGAACCCTTAGAGTAATAAACACCAACTTGGTGTTCTGATACTAGACATATGGTCACTTTCAAGAGAAGGAAACTATCCTCTCCCCTGACCCCTCACCCATTAGGAATTGGCCTGGAGCCCACCGCATACCACCACTGTCTTCCTCCTCCTGTTCCTTTCTCTCCCACTCCCTCGTCCTTCCCCATTCCCCTGACACCCTCCCAGGGGGAGAGATGTCATTCTAAGGGCCCAGTGAAAGACACCAGGTCTCAAGAGAAATACCCCTGAGACAGATTAGGGCTTCCCTAGGACCAGTTTAACCATAGGCCCCCAGGGATGCACCCTGCCATGTGAAGTGGCCACTGAGCTACAGGGCTTCAGTGGCCACAGGGCAAATTCAGGGCGATTGTTGTCACTAAGGTAAATAAACAAGGGATTGCCTGGGCTGAACATATTTCTTGGATGAGATAGAATCACTCACAACTCCTTGATGCCTGATAAGTTTTCCAGGGGATTCTTTGGGGGTTCTCTATACACCATTCAATCCATACCCTGACCCCATTCTCCTCCTTCCTTGAAAAATAATAAACTTCCTCTTATCATGGTCTTTTTTTTTTCCTTCTAAGTTCATGTCCTTTCTTTACCTGTGCTGTCTGTACATGTTCATCCCACTGACACTGGTGTCTGTCCCGTCTGTCTTTTCTGCCATTCTCCATGTCCAACTCAGGATTCCTTGCATTATGTCTTATGTGTTTTATTTTTCTAAAGTTGGCATAATTTATATTCAATGAAATGCACAAATCTAAAGAATTAAATTTCTGTGAATTCTGACATACACTGGCCTAAGCCATTCCTTTCAAGACACAGAAACTTCCATCACCTTAGAAAGTTCTCTTACATGCCCTTTCCTAGCCAGTCTTTCTTTTCAGCTACACTCCCATCCCCAGGCAACTGCTATCTTGATTTCTTTCACCATTGATTAATTTTGCCTCTTCTAGAACTTCCTACAAAAGGAACATAGAGTATGTATTCGGTTTGTCTGGTTTCTTTGGTTCAGCATAATATTTTGGGGATTTATCCATGCTTATTGCTTTCTATCCCAGGAGTGTACTCCTTTCTATTCCACTGAATGCATATATCACTGCTTTCTTATCCCTGTTTTTCTCTGATGGACTTTAGTGTTGTTTGTGAGTGAGTGAAGTGGCTCAGTCGTGTCCGACTCTTTGCGACCCTATGGACTGTAGCCTACCATGCTCCTCCGTCCATGGGATTCTCCAGGCAAGAATACTGGAGTTGGTTGCCATTTCCTTCTCCAGGGGATCTTCCCGAACCAGGGATCAAGCTCGGGTCACCCCCATTGGAGGCAGACGCTTTAACCTCTGAGCCACCAGGGAAGCCCCATTAGTCATTAGGGAAGTACAGAACAAAATCAGCCACTAGGATGCAAGAACCAGAAAGTCATGCCTGTGCGTCTGAGCTTTTACCAACAGCCTGCAAATGGTAGGTACTTGTCCTCAGAACACAAGTGACTATGCCTCTGAGAAAGAGTTTGGGCATATTTTGTAGCAACTTCAGATGAACGACTGCTTTTGGCAAACCTCTTGGCTTAAACAGCCTGAATAGCTGAAACCTGGGTGTGGCTTTTAAGGGAGTTAATAATCTAAACATAGGAAGCAACCAAGGAAGTCTTTCATCTGGGCTCTACAGACCTCCAAAGGAGTCCACGAGTACAGCCCGTTCTTAATATGAGACAGGCTGGGACCTGGGACCCTTTGCTACAGTGCTTGCACCTGGACAAACATCTCCTCTAGTCAACAAAATATTACAAAGACACTATGAAGGACTAAAAATAGCTGTGTGCATGTGCAGTTGGGGCAAACTGTGAGCTACAGGATACAAAAAGACCAAAAACCCAACTGCCACTTCTGAAAAACCAGGAGGAAAAGCAAGGTACATTCATAACCCCTGCACGCACCACCACCAAAGCGGTGGGCAAACCACCTAAGCTACCACTCCAGCCCGACCCCTGGACAGCTCCTGCCCTCAGGTCAGGTAGAGCCAGCTTGATCCCACCCACAGGGAGCGAGCCTGCAAGGGAAACTTCTCACTGATTCTCACTCGCCCACACCGCAGCAGGGGCCCCAATAGAGTTTTGCCTCAATCTCTTGTCTGGCCTCTTATCAATGCCTGTTGATTGACTATGGAGGCCAAGCACCCTGCTTGGTAACAAATCCAGCTGGTTTCCTGGGTATCCCATGTATTTATCTTACATATTCAAAAACTACTGGCAGAAGGGGTCCTGAGGCTTCACTAGTCTGTCACAGTGGACCATAGTACCAACAAAGATGAAAAACGTTGAGAATCCTGGGGCCTCTCTCCCTGTCGTCTCTCTTTTCTTTTCTCTCATCTCTCCTTTGTCAGTTTTCCTAGCAGCGCAACCGCAGGACAAAAAAAATGCCCTCGGACGCTAATAGTGATCCCTTCTCGGAGCGTTCATTAGATATGTTTGTTTAAAAATGAAACATCCCTATCAGGGGAGAATGGGGAAAAACAAAGGTGCTGACCCCCCTCTCACTATTTAATGCAGAAGAATCTGTATACCAGGCTTATTTGTATTTGATGGCTTATTTGTATCCCAGCTCCCTCCAGAAAGGACTTGCAGCAAATAAAAATATTTCAACATAAGCAAACCAATGTCTCGGGCATTGGACAGCAGGAGAGAGAATGCAGAAATGATCCTGGAATATGCTGGCGCAGACCTGCTCAGCTGTCGAAATCAGCATTAGCATTTGGCTCTCTTCCAGAAAGTTCCTTCCTCATCTTCAGAGCATATCTCAGAATCTAATAATAATCTATGTGAGTTATTTTTCGTCAAACTTAAAAAGCTTGGCATGTTCTGTCCTTTAATAATCCTTTCTCAGAAAAGGTAAAAGTTGCTAAATAAATCTCAGGAGTAACGGATGGGATCAGTCAAGAGGAAGAAAGTCTACTTAACAGTCATTTGAGTTAATCAGTCTTCAAAATATTTCTCCTGGAGAGGAATCGGACACTTCAAGACATTTTCTATCATAACAGTGAGAAGTGGCTTTGGTACTTAAGTAGTAGTGGGATCACTGTAGGAAGCTTCCAGCTTCCAACTCTGGGTACAGTTTGGCCTTTTGAATACTAGTCACAAACAACACGGTACACCTTTGCCAGGTATTATCAGAAATCATCAAGAATAAAAATTCTACTCAGTCCCACAGATATGCATTAGTCCTCTAGTCTGTTGCTTTGCCCCTGATATCCATGTCCCTTCCTTTCTATAGTATAGGATCACCCAGATTTATCTGAGATGGGGACTTCCCTGGTGATCCAGTGGTTAGGGTTCTGCACTTCCTTCCACTGCAGGGGCTCAGATTCAGTCTCTGTACACTGTCGTGTCTGACTCTTTGAGACCCCATGGACTGTAGCCCACCAGGCTCCTCTGTCCATGGGATTTCCTAGGCAAGAATACTGGAGTGGGTTTCCATTTCCTTCTTCAGGGGATCTGACCAACTCTGGGATCGAACCTGCATATCTCTCAGTTCAGTTCAGTCGCTGGCATTGGCAAGCGGGTTCTTTACTACTAGCACCATTTCAGTCTCTGCTCAGGGATCTAAAATCCTACATATGCTCCTCCTGCAGTGAGGCAAGAAGAAGACAAAGGAGGAAAGAAAAAAGAAAAAAAGATTATCTGGACACATTTCTAGCCTCTTCTGCAGCTCAGTAGATGGTAAGGAATCCACCTGCAATGAGAGAGACTGGGTTCTATCCCTGGGTTAGGAAGATCCCCTGAAAGAGGGCATGGCAACCCACTCCAGTACTCTTGCCTGGAGAATCCCATGGATGGAGGAGCCTGGCGGGTACAGTCAATGGGGTCACAAAGAGCTGGACACGACTGAGCAACTAAACAGCACAGCACAGCAGCATGGATGTGTGACTGAGCCTTGGCCAATGAGAAATAAGCAGTGATATGCGCATCTTCCACATCATTATTTTAGGAAAAAGCTGGAGCCATCATTACCTCTTATCCCCTTTCCACTGGCTGGAAGATAGAAGTTATGGCAGGAGCTGAAGCAGCCATCTTAGACCAGGAGGTAGCATCACAACCAGCAAGACAAAAGAAACCTGGCTCTCCAGAAAGTAGAAAAAGCCTATGTTACCAACAACAGAAAACCACTCTCCCAGCCCTGAACCATCAACCCTGATCTTTATATAAGAGACACCATTATTTTGGCCTTTAGCATAGTAGCCAAATCTCTATGCTAGCCCATCTTGGCCTCAACCACATTTCTTCCTGCTCCTAGTTACTTTTATCCTCTTCTAGGCTCCATTTCATCTGGGCAGGCAGCATCTGACATGTTGCCACCATGATCCATTACCAATGTTTCCCCTCCCTCACTCACTGTAGTTTGTATTACTTCCCCATCCGATCCCATCCTCAGTGTTTCACCAAGGCCTGTCTCTAGACAATCCGTGATCTCCAACTTCTGAAAAGAATCCTTGAAATAAAAGAACAAATGCTGACAATATTTATTCAGTGCTTACCATATGCCGGTTTCTGTTTTAATTACTCATTAAAGTAATATCTAAGCTAATTACATTTTAACCTTTCAACAACCCTTTGAGGTAACATGTTTTATTCCATTTTGGAAATGAGGAATCTGAGGCACCACACGATGCCCCAGATCATACGAGGATCCTGATTCCAGAAATCCGAAACAGAGATACGCAAGGAGAACGTCCTTGAGGTTACTGGAGAGTATGAGAGCCAGGCTATATAGGACCAGGGAGGCCTTGGAGCAGCTGTAGCTTCTTCGATAGCCCTGAAACCCACCTGCTGAAGACAGAGTCTTTCTGCCCAAGTCACTGTAGGTGACCAACAGAGCCTGAAGGACAGAGCCTGGCTCTTGTTACTCTAGGCTGTCGAGTTTTGCAGGACAAACTGAAGGGAATCCCCAGGAAGACCTTCCTAAATGTGTAGTTCCATATACCATGCCCCTTACCCATCCTCCAGCACTGTCTCCATAGCTCCTCTCCCTAGACCTAGCTTGGTCATTGACCAAATCAATCTTCCTCCCCATGGACCACCAGGCCAAGAATCCCCGAGCAGGTCTTAACCTTAGCAGGGGATTCACCACTAGTACTAGAGATGGTTCTGGGAAGAACCCTAATAGGGATGAAGAGAGAAGCTGAGAAATTTGGGGCCTCCTCTCGCACCTCCGGTTCTCAGGAAGCTGCTACGCTGCTCTCAGAGTTCTCTCTGCTTTGTCTTCCCCTCGTTGCTTCCCTCACAACTTAGTTCCACAGTTGTTATAAGTGGGGTTCTCCCCCAGGGCCCCTAAGAATCCTCCAACTCCTACCCTCAGGCCCTCTCATTATATCTAATTATTTTTTTCTTTGTCAAGCTTTGTGTTTAATTAGAACCACATTCTAGCAGAGAGTAGCTCCCCAAGCCAGACCCCCAGAGGGCCCTAGGAGGAGGAACTGGTTCTCTTCTCTCAGCCTGGGGACAGCTGGGTCCTTTCCCCACCCCATACAACAACCAGCTGAAAGATGCCCGGTACAGGCATGGAGAAATCAATCTGCGGTAAAAAAAAAAAAACATGCCTACTCAAAACGGAGACTCCTCTCTCTCATCCTTCCTCTTACCACCTAGAACATCTCTCTGTTTCTTGCTGGCCCTTGCATCTGAGGCAAGGACGGTGTGTGCCCCCAAGTTGACACAGTGTGATTCCTCCTCTAATTAAAGTGGGGAGTTGTTTGTCCACGGGGGAACTGAATGCTCTCCTGCTAGGGGTGCCACAACTNGGCACGGAGAAATCAATCTGCAGTAAAAAAAAAAAAAACATGCCTACTCAAAACGGAGACTCCTTTTCTCTCTCTCATCCTTCCTCTTACCACCTAG
Source organism: Raphicerus campestris (assembly GCA_006410735.1). Classification (NCBI taxonomy): domain Eukaryota; kingdom Metazoa; phylum Chordata; class Mammalia; order Artiodactyla; family Bovidae; genus Raphicerus; species Raphicerus campestris. The sequence goes on along the minus strand of SJYW01050607.1, from coordinate 3,321 downwards.
AACATCTCTCTGTTTTTTGCTCGCCCTTGCATCTGAGGCAAGGACGGTGTGTGCCCCCAAGATGACACAGTGTGATTCCTCCTCTAATTAAAGTGGGGAGTTGTTTGTCCACGGGGGAACTGAATGCTCTCCTGCTAGGGGTGCCACAACTTGTTCCTTCTGCCTTAAACCTCCACAGAGTCAAGGAGACGTGTGGGCTCTATTATTGTCGTTCTGCCAAACTGGCTGAAAGGACGACAGTGATGATGGTCAACGGTTACTCAGTATTTATTCCACCTTTCCAAGGATGACTTCCTGGATTACAGGGGTTGATCAACTAAACTCTGTTTCTCAGACTGCCCTGCAGCTGGGATTCTGGATGAGGGTTTGGTTCTGCCAATCTGATGCGCTTGATGCAAGCAGGCAAAGGCCCTCTTCCAGCAGCTTTGGCTGTTGAGCATCTGCCTGGGAAATCTCCCCAAGAACCAGGCATTCCAGCTCGTCCGACCTCATGGTCTTGCCCAGAGTAATCCTGGAACGTGCCGTGAGCGTGGCTGTGTAGACACCGTGGGTTCTACAGCAGCCCTCCAGCGTTTTGTCACCAGTCTAGAAGGTATCAAGAGGCAGCAGCTGTGCTGGTGGTGACAGATTCCTGATCTCTGCATCCAGCTATAGCCATTGCCAAGTGGGTGTTTTAATTCATCAGTTTCAGATTCAACCTCCTGGATGTCATCTCCCCTGCTGGGAGAGTTCTGGAGTGCTGTTCTGAAAATATCATCTAGGCCTCCTGCTTTAGCCCCTTCAACAATTTTTTGAGCACCTAACTTCCAACAGAGGATGGCGGAGGATGAGGTGGTTGGATGGCATCACCGACTCAATGGACATGAGTTTGAGAAAGCTCTTGGAATTGGTGATGGACAGGGAGGCCTGGTGTGTTGCAGTCCATGGGGTCGCACAGTCGGACATGACTGTGCGACTGAACTGAATTCCCAACAGTAAATCCTATTTCTGTTTAATAGTTATAATGGTTTCTGTTACCGATATAGCTGAACTCTTTTGAAGTAGGAAGATTTGAGAGAAAAGAGAATTGAGAACTTTGGGGAAAAAAAGTTTTAGATTTGCCTGTGGAAAGGGAAAGTCATAATACTCTTCTTGCTGAAATGCCCATAAAAAAGCTAGAAAGGTATTTCTTTACGCCAATATTTATTCCAATTTGGAAAAAGGATTTAGATTTCAAGTTTACCCAAGGAAAGTTTAATTCATTCATTCAACACTTATTTTACGCGGAGTCTAGTTCAGGCCATGGAATCAACTGAAGAATAAACCATGATCTTTGCCCTCCAAGTACTTGGGGAAAACATCCAAAGTTAGGGGGAAAAAAAGGTAACTTGGAAAGGGATACTAATCAAACTTTGGGAATAAGACCAAGCTTAAATTGTGATTGATGACTGTTAAAATTAACTGGTTCTGTATAGCTATTTCCCTGAAATCCTTTTTGGAACTGACATGAGTCAGTCCTTGCCTATGTCCTTGCCTATGTTTTTCTTTATTGAAATGCTTGCTTCCTGAGCATTTTATGTAAATAATTCAAATTCACAGCAAAGAATTATAAATTTCATTTTTAAAGTATCTAGAATTTTTATTATTCCAAGCTAGACCTTAGGTATAACACACACACTGCAGTTTGGAATGTGATAGCAAAGTATGTACCACCAGCTGGGTGCATAGCATTCCAATTCTGGGGAAAACAGAGCATCCTGAGAGCTATATTTGTAAAACTAAAGTTTTAAAGGGACAGCAATAAAGGGCTACTGGTTAATGTTACATCTACATAGCCAAACATTTTTTTATAATATTGACCAATTAAACCAACTGATTTATAGCAAGTTCCCACTAGCTATCTATTTCACATATGGTAGTATATATATGTCAGTCCTAATCTCCCAATTCATCCCACCCTTCCCTTCCCCCAGCCACTTCCACAGATCTGCTCTCTACATCTGCGTCTCTACTCCTGCCCTCGAAATACACTCATCTGTACCATGGGTGGGATGGGGGGTAGGTGGGAGGGAGGTCCACGAGGGAGGGTGTATATGTATGCATACAGCTCATTCACTACATTGTACAGCAGAAACTAACACAACATTGTAAAGAAATTATACTCCAATAGAAAAAAAAAAAGCCAATTGCTCATTCTAACAGGTACAANTCATTAGGGAAGTACAGAACAAAATCAGCCACTAGGATGCAAGAACCAGAAAGTCATGCCTGTGCGTCTGAGCTTTTACCAACAGCCTGCAAATGGTAGGTACTTGTCCTCAGAACACAAGTGACTATGCCTCTGAGAAAGAGTTTGGGCATATTTTGTAGCAACTTCAGATGAACGACTGCTTTTGGCAAACCTCTTGGCTTAAACAGCCTGAATAGCTGAAACCTGGGTGTGGCTTTTAAGGGAGTTAATAATCTAAACATAGGAAGCAACCAAGGAAGTCTTTCATCTGGGCTCTACAGACCTCCAAAGGAGTCCACGAGTACAGCCCGTTCTTAATATGAGACAGGCTGGGACCTGGGACCCTTTGCTACAGTGCTTGCACCTGGACAAACATCTCCTCTAGTCAACAAAATATTACAAAGACACTATGAAGGACTAAAAATAGCTGTGTGCATGTGCAGTTGGGGCAAACTGTGAGCTACAGGATACAAAAAGACCAAAAACCCGACTGCCACTTCTGAAAAACCAGGAGGAAAAGCAAGGTACATTCATAACCCCTGCACGCACCACCACCAAAGCGGTGGGCAAACCACCTAAGCTACCACTCCAGCCCGACCCCTGGACAGCTCCTGCCCTCAGGTACGGAGCCAGCTTGATCCCACCCACAGGGAGCGAGCCTGCAAGGCAAACTTCTCACTGATTCTCACTCGCCCACACCGCAGCAGGGGCCCCAATAGAGTTTTGCCTCATTCTCTTGTCTGGCCTCTTATCAATGCCTGTTGATTGACTATGGAGGCCAAGCACCCTGCTTGGTAACAAATCCAGCTGGTTTCCTGGGTATCCCATGTATTTATCTTACATATTCAAAAACTACTGGCAGAAGGGGTCCTGAGGCTTCACTAGTCTGTCACAGTGGACCATAGTACCAACAAAGATGAAAAACGTTGAGAATCCTGGGGCCTCTCTCCCTGTCGTCTCTCTTTTCTTTTCTCTCATCTCTCCTTTGTCAGTTTTCCTAGCAGCGCAACCGCAGGACAAAAAAAATGCCCTCGGACGCTAATAGTGATCCCTTCTCGGAGCGTTCATTAGATATGTTTGTTTAAAAATGAAACATCCCTATCAGGGGAGAA
>SJYW01050593.1:12282-30100 GCA_006410735.1 Raphicerus campestris | reverse complement strand
AGTCTCTTATCGCGACATAAATCACTTATCGAGACAAGTGTTTTATATCATGACATATCGCGACATAAGTCTCATTGCAACATAAATCACTTATCGCGACATAACTCTCATTGCAACATAAATCACTTATCGCGGCCTAAGTCACTTATCGTGACATAAATCACTTATCGCGACAAGTATTTTATATTGCGACATGATTCACTTATCTCGACTTAAAACACTTATCACGACAAGTGTTTTATATCACCACATATTGCTACATAAGTCACTTATCACGAGATAAATCACTTATCGTGACACATGTTTTATATCGCGACATATCGTGACATAAGTCACTTATCGTGACATAAATCCCTTATCGCGACTAGTGTTTCTTACGCGACATAAGTCACTTATCACGACATAAATCACTTATCGCGACAAGTGTTTTATATCGCGACATAAGTCACTTATCGCGATATAAATCACTTATCACGACAAGTGTTTTATATCGGGACATATCATGACATAAGTCTTTTATAGCAACATAAATCACTTATCGTGACCAGTGTTTTATATTGCGACATGAGTCACTTATCTCGACTTAAATCACTTATCACGACAAGTGTTTTATATCACCACATATCGTGACATAAGTCACTTATCGCAACATAAATCACTTATCCAACATAAATCTCTTATCGCAACATAAATCACTTATCGTGTCAAGTGTTTTATAACGCCACATAAGTCATTTATCGCGACATAAATCATTTATCGCAACAAGTATTTAATTTCACGACATATCGCGACATAAGTCTCTTATCGTGACATAAATCCCTTATCACGACAAGTGTTTCTTATCGTGACATAAGTCACTTATCACAACATAAATCACTTTTCGCGACAAGTGTTTTATATCGTGACATAAGTCACGTGTCGTGACATAAATCACTTATCGCGACAAGTGTTTTATATCGCGACATAAGTCATTTATCACGAAATAAATCGCTTATTGCGACAAGTGTTTTATATCGCGACATAGGTCACTTATCACGACATAAATCACTTATCGCCACAAGTGTTTTATATTGCAACATATCGCGACATAAGTCTCATCGCAAAATAAATCACTTATTGCGACATGTGTTTTATATCGTGACATAAGTCACTTATCTCGACTTAATTCACTTATCGCGACAAGTGTTTTATATCACCACATATCACGACATAAGTCACTTATCACGACATAAATCACTTATCACAACATAAATCACTTTTCGCGACAAGTGTTTTATATCGCGACATATTGCGACATAAGTCACTTATCTCGACATAAATCACTTAACACAACAAGGGTTTTATATAGCAACATAGGTCACTTATCGCGATATAAATCACATCGCGACAAGTGGTTTATATCATGACATATCGCGACATAAGTCTCTTATCGCTACGTAAATCACTTATCGTGAAAAGTGTTTTATATTGCGACATATCGCGACATAAGTCTTATCGCAACATAAATCACTTATCGCGACATAAGTCTCTTATTGCAACATAAATCACTTTTTGCGACACGTGTTTTATATCGTGACATGTCACTTATCGCAACATAAATCACTAACACGACAAGGGTTTTATATCGCGACATAGGTCACTTATCGTGATATAAATCATATCGCGACAAGTGTTTTATATCATGACATATCGCGACATAAGNTCATGACATATCGCGACATAAGTCTCTTATCGCTACGTAAATCACTTATCGTGAAAAGTGTTTTATATTGCGACATATCGCGACATAAGTCTTATCGCAACATAAATCACTTATCGCGACATAAGTCTCTTATTGCAACATAAATCACTTTTTGCGACACGTGTTTTATATCGTGACATGTCACTTATCGCAACATAAATCACTAACACGACAAGGGTTTTATATCGCGACATAGGTCACTTATCGTGATATAAATCATATCGCGACAAGTGTTTTATATCATGACATATCGCGACATAAGTCACTTATCACGACATAAATCACTTATCGCGACAAGTGTTTTATATCGCGACATAAGTCACTTGTCGCGACATAAATCACTTATCGCAACAAGTGTTTTTTATCACGACATAAGTCACTTATCCCGACACAAATCACTTTTCGCGACAAGTGTTTTATACTGCGACATAGCACGACATAAGTCACTTATAGCGACATAAATCCCTTATCGCGACGTGTTTTATATCGCGACATATCGTGACATAAGTCTCTTATCGTGACATAAATCCCTTATCGCCACAAGTGTATCTTATTGCAACATAAGTCACTTATCGCGATATAAATCACTTATGGCGATGGGTTTATATCGCGACATAAGTCACTTATCGCGACATAAATCACTTATCGCGACAAGTGTTTTATATCGTGACATAAGTCACTTATCGCGACATAAATCACTTATCGCGACAAGTGTTTTATATCGTGACATAAGTCATTTATCACGAAATAAATCACTTATTGCGACAAGTGTTTTATATCGCGACATAGGTCACTTTTCACGACATAAATCACTTATCGCCACAAGTGTTGTATATTGCGATATATCGCGACATAAGTCTCTTATCGCGACATAAATCACTTATCGCGACAATTGTTTTTTATCGCGACCTAAGTCACTCATCGCGACATAAATCACTTATCACGACAAGTGTTTTATATCGTGACATATCGCGACATAAGTCTCATCGTAAAATAAATCACTTATTGCTACACGTGTTTTATATCGTGACATAAGTCACTTATCGCGACATAAATCACTTATCGCGACAAGTGTTTTATATTGCGACATGAGTCACTTATCTCGACTTAAATCACTTATCGCGACAAGTGTTTTATATCACCACATATCACGACAAAAGTCACTTATCGCGACATAAATCACTTATTGCGACATAAATCACTTTTCACGACAAGTGTTTTATATCGCGACATATTGCGACATAAGTCTCTTATCGAGACATAAATCCCTTATTGCGACAAGTGTTTCTTACGTGACATAAGTCACATATCGCGACATAAATCACATCGCGACAAGTGTTTTATATCGTGACATATCATGACAAAAGTCTCTTATAGCGATATAAATCACTTATCACGACAAGTGTTTTATATTGCGACATGAGTCACTTATCTCGACTTAAATCGCTTATCACGACAAGTGTTTTTTATCAACACATATCGCGACATAAGTCACTTATCGCGACATAAATCACTTATCGCGACATGAATCACCTTTCGCGACAAGTGTTTTATATCGCGACATAAGTCACTTATCTTGACATAAATCAATTTTAGCGACAAGTGTTTTATATCGTGACATATCACGACATAAGTCACTTATCGCGACATAAATCACTTATCGCAACAAGTGGTTTATATCGTGACTTAAGTCACTGATCGCGACATAAATCACAGCACGACAAGTGTTTTATATGGCGACATAAGTCACTTATTGCAACATAAATCACTTATCGCGACAAGTGTTTTATATCACGACATATTGCAACATAAGTGTCTTATCGCTACATAAATCACTTATGGCGACAAGTGTTTTATATCATGACACATTGCGACATAAGTCTCATCGCAACATAAATCACTTATCCGACATAAGTCTCTTATTGCAACATAAATCATTTATTGCAACGCATGTTTTATATCGCAACATAAGTCACTTATCTCGACATAAATCACTTATCGTGACAAGTGTTTTATATCACGAAATATCACGACATAAGTCACTCATCGCGACATAAAACACATCGCAACAAGTGCTTTATATCGCGACATATCGCATCATGTCTCTTATCACGACATAAATCACTTATCGTGACAAGTGTTTTATATCACCACATATCGCAACATAAGTCACTTATTGCAACATAAGTCACTTATCGCGACATAAGTCTCTTATTGCAACATAAATCACTTATCGCGTCAAGTGTTTTATAGCACCACATAAGTCACTTATGGCGACATAAATCACTTATCGCGACAAGTGTTTTATATCACTACATACCGCGACATAAGGCTCTTATATTTACATAAATCCCTTATCGCGAAAAGTGTTTCTTATCGCGACATAAGTCACTTATCGCGACATATATCACATATCGCGATAAGTGTTTTCTATCACGACTTTTCACGACATAAATCACTTATCGCTACATAAATCACTTATCGCGACGTGTTTTACATCGCGACATAAGTCTCTTATCACGACATATATCACGTATCACGCAAGTGTTTTATATCGTGACATATCGCAGCATAAGTCTCTCATCACAACATAAATCACTTATCGCTACACGTCTCTTATCGCAACAGAAATCACTTATCGAGACATAAGTCTCTTATCGCAACATAAATCACTTATCGCGAGAATTGTTTTATATCGCGACATAAGTCACTTATCGGGACATAAATCACAGCATGACAAGTGTTTTATATCGCGACATAAGTCACTTATCGTGACATAAATCACTTTTCGCGACAAGTGTTTTATATTGCGACATAAGTCACATTTCGCGACATAAATCACTTATCGCGACAAGTGTTTTATATCACGACATATCGCGACATGTCTCATCGCGACATAAATCACTTATCGTGACGTAAGTCTCTTATCGCAACATAAATCACTTATTGCGACACATGTTTTATATTGCGACATATGTCACTTATTGTGACATACATCACGTATCACGACAAGTGTTTTACATCACGACATATCGCGACATAAGTCTCTTATCACAACATAAATCACTTATCGCGATAAATGTTTTATATAGCGACATAAGTCTCTTATTTCGAGATAAATCACTTATCGCGATAAGTGTTTTATATCACGATATATCGTGAAATAAGTCACTTGTTGCAACATAAATCACTTATCACAAGTGTTTTATATCTCGACATAAGTCTCTTATCGCGACATAAATCACTTATCGCGACAAGTGAATTATATCGCAACATATCACGGCATAAGTCACTTATCGCGACACAAAACACTTATCGCAACAAATGTTTTATATCGCAACATAAGTCACTTATCGCGACATAAATCAAAGCACGACAAGTGTTTTATATCGTGACATAAGTCACTTATCGTGACATAAATCACTTATCGCGACAAGTGTTTTATATCGCGACATAAGTCACTTATCGCGACATAAATCACAGCACGACAAGTGTTTTATATCGTGACATAAGTCACTTATCGCGACAATTGATTTATATCGCTACATATCGCAACATAAGTCTCATCGCGACATAAATCACCTACACGACATAAGTCTTTTATTGCAACATAAATTACTTATTGCGACAAGTGTTTTATATCGCGACATACGTCACTTATCGCGATATAAATCAAATTGCGACAAGTGTTTTATATCATGATATATCGTGACATTAGTCGCTTATCGCGAAATAAATCACTTATCGCTACAAGTGCTTTATATCGCGACATATCGCGACATAAGTCTCTTATCGCTACGTAAATCACTTATAGCGACAAGTGTTTTATGTTGCGACATGAGTCACTTATCTCGACTTAAATCACTTATCGTTACAAGTGTTTTACATCACAACATATCGCAACATAAGTCACTTATCGCGACATAAATCACTTATCGTGACTAAATCACTTTTTGCGACAAGTGCTTTATATCGTGACATAAGTCTCTTATCGCAACATAAATCACTTATCGCGACAAGTGTTTTATATCGTGACATAAGTCATTTATCGCGACATAAAACAATTATCGCGACAAGTATTTTATGTCACGACAAAAGTGACTTATCGCGACATAAATCACTTAACACGACAAGGGTTTTATATCGTGACACATGTCACTTGTCGCGATATAAATCACATCGCGACAAGTGATCGCGACAAGTGTTTTATATCATGACATATCGCGACATAAGTCTCTTATCGCGATATAAATCACTTATCGTGACGAGTGTTTTATTTCGCGACATAAGTCACTTATGGTGACATAAATCACATCGCGACAAATGTTTTATATCGCGACATATTGCAACATAAGTCTCTTATCGTGACATAAATCACTTATCGCGACAAGTGTTTTATATCGCGACATAAGTCACTTATCGCGACATAAACCACTTATCGCGACATAAATCACTTTTCGCGACAAGTGTTTTATATTATGACATATCACGACATAAGTCACTTATCGCGACATAAATCACTTATCGCGACGTGTTTTATATTGCGACATATCGCGACATGTCTCATCGCAACATAAATGACATATCGTGACATAAGTCTCTTATCGCTACATAAATCACTTATCGTGACAAGTTTTTTATATTGCGACATATCACCACATAAGTCTCTTATAGCGACATAAATCACTTATCGTGACAAGTGTTTTATATTGTGACATGGGACACTTTTCTCAACTTAAATCACTTATTGCGACAAGTGTTTCATATCACCACATATCGCGACATAAGTCACTTTTCGCGACAAAAATCACCTATCGCGTTAAGTGTTTTATAACGCCACATAAGTCATTTATCGCGACATAAATCATTTATCGCGACAAGTTTGTTAATTCGCAACATATGGCGACATAACTCTCTTATCGTGACATAAATTCCTTATAGCAATAAGTGTTTCTTATTGCGACATAAGTCACTTATCGCAACATAAATCACTTTTCGCGACGTGTTTTATATTGCGACATAAGTCACTTATCGTGACATAAATCACTTATCGCATCAAGTGTTTTACATCGCGACATAAGTCACTTATCATGACATAAATCGCAGCACGACAAATGTTTTATATGAAGACATAAGTCACTTATCGTGACATAAATCACTTATCGCGACATAAGTCTCTTATAGCAAAATAAATCACTTATCGCGATGTGTTTTATATCGTGACATAAGTCTCTTATCGCTACATAAATCACTTATTGCGACAATTGTTTTATATAGCGACATAAGTCTCTTATTTCGAGATAAATCACTTATCGCGATAAGTGTTTTATATCACGACATATCGCGAAGTAAGTCACTTATTGTGACATAAATCACTTATCGCGACAAGTGTTTTATATATCGATATATGTCTCTTATCGCGACATAAATCACTTATCACGACAAGTGAATTATATCGTGACTTATCGCGACATAAGTCACTTATCGCGACATAAAACACTTATCGCAACAAATGTTTTATATCGCGACATGTCACTTATCGCAACATAAATCACAGCGCGTCAAGAGTTTTATATCGCGAAATACGTCACGTATCGCGACATAAATCACATATCGCGACAAGTGTTTAATATCGTGAAATAAGTCACTTAACGCGACATAAATCACTTATCGCGACATGAATCACTTTTCGGGACAAGTGTTTTATATCGCGACATAAGTCACTTATCGCGACATAAATCACTTATCACGTCAAGTGTTTTATACCGCTACATAAGTCACTTATCGTGTCATAAATCACTTATCGCGACAAGTGTTTTATATTGCGACATAAGTCACTTATCTCGACATAAATCACTGAACACGACAAGGGTTTTACATCGCGACATAAGTCACTTATCGCGATATATATCACTTATCGCGACAAGTGTTTTTCATCGCGACATATCGCGAAATAAGTCTCTTATCGCGACATAAATCACTTATCACGACAAGTGAATTATATCGTGACTTATCGCGACATAAGTCACTTATCGCGACATAAAACACTTATCGCAACAAATGTTTTATATCGCGACATGTCACTTATCGCAACATAAATCACAGCGCGTCAAGAGTTTTATATCGCGAAATACGTCACGTATCGCGACATAAATCACATATCGCGACAAGTGTTTAATATCGTGAAATAAGTCACTTAACGCGACATAAATCACTTATCGCGACATGAATCACTTTTCGGGACAAGTGTTTTATATCGCGACATAAGTCACTTATCGCGACATAAATCACTTATCACGTCAAGTGTTTTATACCGCTACATAAGTCACTTATCGTGTCATAAATCACTTATCGCGACAAGTGTTTTATATTGCGACATAAGTCACTTATCTCGACATAAATCACTGAACACGACAAGGGTTTTACATCGCGACATAAGTCACTTATCGCGATATATATCACTTATCGCGACAAGTGTTTTTCATCGCGACATATCGCGAAATAAGTCTCTTATCGCGACATAAATCACTTATCACGACAAGTGAATTATATCGTGACTTATCGCGACATAAGTCACTTATCGCGACATAAAACACTTATCGCAACAAATGTTTTATATCGCGACATGTCACTTATCGCAACATAAATCACAGCGCGTCAAGAGTTTTATATCGCGAAATACGTCACGTATCGCGACATAAATCACATATCGCGACAAGTGTTTAATATCGTGAAATAAGTCACTTAACGCGACATAAATCACTTATCGCGACATGAATCACTTTTCGGGACAAGTGTTTTATATCGCGACATAAGTCACTTATCGCGACATAAATCACTTATCACGTCAAGTGTTTTATACCGCTACATAAGTCACTTATCGTGTCATAAATCACTTATCGCGACAAGTGTTTTATATTGCGACATAAGTCACTTATCTCGACATAAATCACTGAACACGACAAGGGTTTTACATCGCGACATAAGTCACTTATCGCGATATATATCACTTATCGCGACAAGTGTTTTTCATCGCGACATATCGCGAAATAAGTCTCTTATCGCGACATAAATCACTTATCACGACAAGTGAATTATATCGTGACTTATCGCGACATAAGTCACTTATCGCGACATAAAACACTTATCGCAACAAATGTTTTATATCGCGACATGTCACTTATCGCAACATAAATCACAGCGCGTCAAGAGTTTTATATCGCGAAATACGTCACGTATCGCGACATAAATCACATATCGCGACAAGTGTTTAATATCGTGAAATAAGTCACTTAACGCGACATAAATCACTTATCGCGACATGAATCACTTTTCGGGACAAGTGTTTTATATCGCGACATAAGTCACTTATCGCGACATAAATCACTTATCACGTCAAGTGTTTTATACCGCTACATAAGTCACTTATCGTGTCATAAATCACTTATCGCGACAAGTGTTTTATATTGCGACATAAGTCACTTATCTCAACATAAATCACTGAACACGACAAGGGTTTTACATCGCGACATAAGTCACTTATCGCGATATATATCACTTATCTCGACAAGTGTTTTTCATCGCGACATATCGCGAAATAAGTCTCTTATCGCGACATAAATCACTTATCGCGATATAAATCACTTATCGCGACAAGTGTTTTTTATTGCGACATATCGTGAAATAAGTCTCTTATCGCGACATAAATCACTTATCGCGACAAGTGTTTTATGTCGTGACACAAGTCACTTATCGCGACATATATCACTTATTGCAACAAGTGTTTTATATCGCGACATAAGTCACTTATCGCGACATAAACCACTTATCGCAACAAGTGTTTTATATCGCGACTTAAGTCACTTATTGTGAAATAAATCACAGCACGACAAGTGTTTTATATGGTGACATAAGTCACTTATCGCGACATAAATCACTTATCGCAACAAGTGTTTTATATCATGACATATCGCGACATAAGTGACTTATCGCGACATAAATCACTTATCGCAACAAGTGTTTTTTATCATGACATATCGCGAAATAACTCTCTTATCGCGACATAAATCACTTATCGCGACATAAATCACTTTTCGCGACAAGTGTTTTATATCGTGACATATTGCGACATGTCTCTTATCGCTACATAAATCACTTATTGCGACAAGTGTTTTATATCTTGACATAAGTCTCTGATCGCGGCATAAATCACTTATCGCGACACGTGTTTTATATCGCGACAGTAAGTCTCATCGCGATATAAATCAATTATCGTGACATAAGTCTCTTATCGCAACATAAATCACTTATTGCGACTCGTGTTCTATATCGTGAAATAAGTCACTTATCGCGACATAAATCTCATCGCGAAAAGTGTTTAATATCGCGACATAAGTCACTTATCGCCACATAAATCACTTATTGCGACACGTGTTTCATATCGTGAAATAAGTCACTTATCGCGACATAAATCTCTTATCGCGAAAAGTGTTTAATATCGCGACATAAGTCACTTATCGCCACATAAATCACTTATCGCAACAAGTGTTTTATATCACGACATATTGCGACATGTCACTTATTGCGACATAAATCACTTATTGCGACAAGTGTTTTATATCGTGACATTTCGTAACATGTCTCTTATCGCGACATAAATCACATTGCGACAAGTGTTTTATATCACGACATATCGCTACATCAGTCACTTATCGCGACATAAATCACATCGCGACAAGTGTTTTATATCATGACATATCACGACATAAGTCACTTATCTCTGCATAAATCACTTATCGCGACAAGTGTTTAATATCGCGACATATCGTGACATAAGTCTCTTATCGTGACATAAATCCCTTATCGCGAAAAGTGTTTCTTATCGCAACCTAAGTCACTTATCGTGATATAAATCACTTATCGTGACTTGTTTTATATTGCCACATAAGTCACTTGTTGCGACATAAATCACTTTTCGCCACAAGTGTTTTATATCGCGACATAAGTCACTTGTCATGACATAAGTCACTTATCGCGACATAAATCACTTTTCGTGACAAGTGTTTTATATCGCGACATAAGTCACTTTTCGCGACATAAATCACTTATCGCGACAAGTGTTTTTTATCGCAACATAAGTCACTTATCGCGACATAAATCACTTTTCGCCACAAGTGTTTTATATCGCAACATAAATCACTTATCGCGACAAGTGTTTTTTATCGCAACATAAGTCACTTATCGCGACATAAATCACTTTTCGTCACAAGTGTTTTATATCGCGACATATAGTGACATAAGTCTCTTATCGCTACATAAATCAATTATCTTGACAAGTGTTTTATATCACGACATATCGTGACATAAGTCTCATCGCAACATAAATCACTTATCACGACAAGTGTTTTATATTGCGACATGAGTCATTTGTCGCGACATAAATCACTTATTGCGACAAGTGTTTTTTATCGTGACATAGGTCACTTATCGAGACATAAATCACATATTGCGAAAAGTGTTTTATATTGCGACATGAGTCACTTATTTCGACTTAAATCTCTTATCAAGACAAGTGTTTTATATCACCACATATCGCGACATTAGTCACTTATCGCGGCATAAATCACTTATGGCGACATAAATTCCTTATCGCGACAAGTGTTTCTTATCGCAACATAAGTCACTTATCGCGATATACATCACATCGCGACAAGTGTTTTATATCATGACATATCGCTACATAAATCACTTATTGCGACACATGTTTCATATCACGACATAAGTCACTTATCGCGAAATAAATCACTTATCACGACAAGTGTTTTATTTCACGACATATCGCGACATAAGTCACTTATCAGAACATAAATCACTTCTCGCGACAAGTGTTTTATATCGCGACATATCGCGACATAAGTCTCCTATCGCGACAGAAGTCACATCGTGACAAGTGTTTTATATTGTGACATGAGTCACTTATCTCGTCATAAATCACTTATCGGAATAAGTGTTTAATATCACCACATATGGCGACATAAGTCACTTATTGCGACAACAAATCATTTATCGCGATATAAGTCTCTTATCGCAACATAAATCACTTATCACGTCGTGTTTTATAACGCCTCATAAGTCACTTATCGCGACATAAATCACTTTTCGCGATATGTTTTTTATCGCGACATAAGTCACTTATCGCAACATAAATCACATCACGACAAGTGTTTTATATCATGACATATCACGACATAAGTCACTTAACTCGGCATAAATCACTTATTGTGACAAGTGTTTTATACCGCGACATAAGTCACTTATCGCGACATAAATCACGTAACACGATAAGTGTTTTATATCGCGACATAAGTCACTTATCGCGAATAAATCATATCGAGACAAGTGTTTTATATCATGACATATCGCGACATATGTCTCTTATCGCGACATGAATCACTTATTGTGACAAGTGTTTTGTATCGCGACATAAGTCACTTATCGCGACATAAATTACTTATCGGGACAAGTGTTTTAAATCGTGACATAAGTCACTTACCGCGATATAAATCACGTATCACAACAAGTGTTTTATATCACGACATATCGCGACATAAGTCACTTATCGCGACATAAATCACTTATTGTGACACGTGTTTTATATCGCGACATAAGTCACTTACCGCGATATAAATAACTTATCTCGATAGTGTTTTATATCGTGACATATCGCGACATAAGTCTCCTATCGCGACATAAGTCACATCACGACAATTGTTTTATATTGCGACATGAGTCACTTATCTCGACATAAATCACTTATCGTGACAAGTGTTTAGTATCACCACATATCGCGACATAAGTCACTTATTGCGACATAAATCACTTATCGCGACATAAGTCTCTTATCGCAACATAAATCACTTATCATGTCAAGTGTTTTATAATGCCACATAAGTCACTTATCGCTTCATAAACCACAGCACGAAAAGTGTTTTATATCGTGACATAAGGCATTTGTCGCGACATAAATCACTTATCGTGACAAGTGTTTTATATCATGACATATCACGACATAAATCACTTATCGCGACAAGTGTTTTATATCACGACATAATTCACTTATCGCGACATAAATCACTTTTCACGACAAGTGTTTTTTATCGCGACATATCGCGACATAAGTCTCTGATTGCGACATAAATCACTTATCGCGACAAGTGTTTTATATCGCGACATATCGTGACATAAGTCTCATCACGATATAAATCACTTATCGCGACATAAGTCTCTTATCGCAACATAAATCACTTACTGCGACACGTGTTTTATATCGCGACATAAGTCACTTATTGCCACATAAATCACTTATCGCGACAAGTGTTTTATATCACGACATATGGCGACATGTCGCTTATCGCGACATAAATCACTTATTGCGACAAGTGCTCTATATCGCGACATGTCGTAACATAAGTCTCTTATCGCGACATAAATCACATCGCGACAAGTGTTTTATATTGCGACATGAGTCACTTATCTCGACATAAATCACTTATCGCGACAAGTGTTTTATATCATGACATATCGCGACATCAGTCACTTATCGCGACATAAATCATTTATCGCGATGTGTTTTTTATCACGACATAAGTCACTTATCGCAACATAAATCACATCACAAGTGTTTTATATCAGGACATATCGCCACATAAATTACTTATCACGACATAAATCACTTAACGCGTCAAGTGTTCTTTATCGCAAAATAAGTCACTTATCGCGGCATAAATCACTTAACGCGACAAGTGTTTTATATCGCGACATAAGTCACTTATCGCGGTACAAATCACATCGCGACGTGTTTTATATAATGACATATCACGACATAAGTCTCTTATCGCGACATAAATCACTTATCGTGAAAAGCCTTTTATTACGTGACATAAGTCACTTATTGGGACATAAATCACTTATTGCGATGTGTTTTATATCGCGACATAAGTCACTTATTGTAACATAAATACCATCGCGACAAGTGTTTTATATCGCGACATATCGCGACATAAATCTCTTATCGTGACATAAATCACTTATCGCGACAAGTGTTTTATATCGCGACATATTGCAACATGTCTCATCCAAACATAAATCCCTTTTCACGACATAAGTCTCTTATGTCAACATAAATCACTTATCGCGGCAAGTGTTTTATATCGTTTCATTTCACGACATATGTCTCTTATCGCGACATAAATCACTTATCGCGACAAGTGTTTTATATCGCGACATATTGCTACATAAGTCACTTATCGCGACATAAATCACTTATCGTGACAATTTTTTTACATCACGACATAAGTCACTTATCGCGACATAAATCACTTATCGTGACAAGTGTTTTATATCACCACATAAGTCTCTTATCGCGAGATAAATCACCTATCGCGACAAGTGTTTTATATCGCGACATATCGCGACTTAAGTCTCTTATCGCGACATAAATCACATCGCGAAAGGTGTTTTATATCGTGACATAAGTCTGTTATCACGACATAAATCACTTATCACGACAAGCGTTTTATTTCGTGACATATCGCGACATAAGTCACTTATCGTGACATAAGTCACTTATTGCAACAAGTGTTTTATATCGCGACATATCGCAACATTAGTCACTTATCTCGACAAGTGTTTTATATCGTGACATATTGCGACATAAATCACTTATCGCGACAAGTGTTTTATATCGCGACATAAGTCTGTTATCACGACATAAATCACTTATCGCTACAAGCATTTTATTTCGTGACATATCACGACATAAGTCTCATCGCAACCTAAATCACTTATCGCGACATAAGTCACTTATCGCGACATATATCACTTATCGCGACAAGTGTTTTATAACGTGACATAAATCACTTATCGCGACGTCTTTTACATCGTGACATATAGGGACATAAGTCTCTTATCGCGACATAAATCACTTGTCACGACAAGTGTTTTATTTCGCGACATAAGTCACTAATCGTGACATGAATCACTTATCGCGACAAGTGTTTCATATCGCGACATAAGTCAATAATCTCGACATAAATGACAGCGAGGCAAGTGTGTTATATCGCGACATATCGCGACATAAGTCTCTTATCGCAACATAAATCACTTATTGCAAGAAAAGTCTCTTATTGCAACATAAATCACTTATCGTGACAAGTGTTTTATATCGTGACATAAGTCACTTATCGGGACATAAATCACTTATTGCGACAAGTGTTTTATATCGGGACATAAGTTACATATCGGGAGTTAAATCACTTATCGCGACAAGTGTTTTATATCACGACATAAGTCACTTATCGCGACATAAATTACTTATTGTGACAAGTATTTTATATCACGATATATAGCGACATAAGTCACTTATCCAGACATAAATCACCTATCCCGACAAGTGTTTTATATCGCGACATACTTATCGCGACAAGTGTTTTATATCGCCACATAAGTCTCTCATTGTGACATAAATCACTTATCGTGACAAGTGTTTTATATCGCGACATATCGTGACATAAGTCTCTTATCGTGACATAAATCACTTGTCATGACAAGTGTTTTATTTCATGACATAAGTCACTTATCGCGACATAAATCACTTATCGTAACAAGTCTTTTAAATCGCAACATATAGTGACATAAGTCTCTTATCGCGACATAAATCACTTGTCGCGACAAGTGTTTTATTTCACGACGTAAGTCACTAATCTCGACATAAATGACAGCGAAGCAAGTGTTTTATATCGCGTCATATCGCGACATATGTCTCTTATCGCAACATAAATCACTTATCGCAACAAAAGTCTCTTATTGCAACATAAATCACTTATCGTGACAATTGTTTTATATCGCGACATAAGTCACTTATCGCGACATAAATCACTTATCGCAACAAGTGTTTTATATCACGACATAGTATCGCGACAAGTGTTTTATATCGCGAAATAAGTCTCTTATCGCTACATAAATTACTTATCACGACAAGTGTTTTATATCGCGATATAAGTCACTTATCGCCACAAGTGTTTTATATCGCAACATAAATCACTTATCGCGACAAGTGTTTTATATCAGGACATATCGTGACATAAGTCACTTATCACGACATAAATCACTTATCGCGACAAGTGTTTTATATGGCGACATATTGCGACATAAGTCACTTATCGTGGCATAAATCCCTTATCGCAACAAGTGTTTTATATCACGACATATCGTGACATAAGTCGCTTATTGCAACATAAATCACTTACAGCAACAATTGTTTTATATCGCGACATAAGTCTCATCGCGACATAAGTCACTTATCGCGACATAAATCACGTTTCATGACAAGTGTTTTATATCACGACGTATCGTGACATAAGTCTCTTATCGCAACATAAATCACTTATCGTGACATAAGTCTCTTATCGTGACATAAATCACTTATCGCGACAAGTGTTTTATATTGCAACATAAGTCACTTATCGTGACATAAATCACTTATGGCGACAAGTGTTTTATATCGCGACATAAGTCACTTATCTCGACATAAATCACTTATCGCGACTTGTTTTATATCGTGACATATCGCAACATAAGTCACTTATCGCCACATGTGTTTTATATCGCGACATATGTCACTCATCATGACAAGTGTTTTATATCATGACATAGATAAGCATTACATAAGTCACTTACAGTGACAAGAGTTTTATATCGCAACATAAGTCACTTAAGTCACTTATCTTGACAAGTGTTTTATATCACGACATAAGTCACTTATCACAAGTGTTTCATATTGTGACATAAGTCCCTTATCGCGACAAGTGTTTTATATAGTGATATAAGTCACTTATCATGACCTAAGTCACTTATCATGACAAGTGTTTTATATCGTGACATAAGTCAACATGACATACGTCACTTACAGTGACAAGTGTTTTATATCATGACATAAGTCAGTTATCGCGACATAAGTCGTGATTCTTCTTCTTCTTCTTCCCCAATCTTCAGTACCCATTTTTACCTGAGATCGAGGTTACTGGCTTGACGACTCTCTTCTCTTGCAGTCTCCTTTTTCTCCACAAAGTCACCTGTGTCTCCTCCCTTCCACTTCTCTTCTATACCCAGATTTGTGATTCTCTATCTGTTCCAGAAATTGGAGAACACTTAAGGAACCATGGTGACAGACCAGAAAAAACAAACGGTAACCATGGTGACCGACCCAAACAAAAACGGTAACCGTGGAGACCGACCAAACAAACGGTAACCATGCTGACCGACTAAACAAATGAAAATGGTAACCATGACGACCGACCAAACAGCACTGGGGTACCTCAAGGGCAAGCCACAGATAACTGTATTCACTTGATGGGGAGCCGTACACTGATGCTGCAGCTGGGGAGCAAAGCGACCATGCCTGTCCCCAGGTGAGACGACGCCTGACTCGCCTGTGGGGGCTCCAGGGGAACCCAAGACCTATGTCAGCATGGGCAAGGCAGCTCAGGCTCTGGCCTCAGCAACAGCGAGGACTGAGGACCCGATGACGACTGGGGAGGAACCCCAGAGGTGCCTCGCAAGTTGCATGGAGACTGGACTCTCCAGAGGCCACAGGGGCAGATCCCTGGGTTCCTCGTCATAACTCCAGAGGACCCTGCTGCAACTAGAGAAAAATCAGAAGATTCTCCCCTGCAGGCGGAGTGAGGCCATGTCCGTTGCCGCATCTCGTGGGAAATCACCCCTTCCCTGTTGGACCTAGAAAGGATCCTTTACATCCTTGTGGTGACACAAGAGGTTCCCTGCCCCACACGTCCCAAGTCGAGAGGAACCATGAGGGTCCCGCCGTGACTCAAGTTGAGCATTGTTTTGCCCTCTGCAGCTCCAGATGAGGGGCCCTTTCCGAGCTCTGTTGGGAAAGGGTTCCCTGTGCTTCCCTTGCATCACAAGTGGAGGCCCTCACACCAGGAGAGTCGGGAGGAGCCTCAGTGTTCAGGCCACCATTCCCCAAGACCCCCAAATGACTCGTCCACACATGATGAA
>SJYW01050582.1:43685-82767 GCA_006410735.1 Raphicerus campestris | reverse complement strand
GGGATTCCTTCCCACAGTAGTAGATATAATTATCATCTGAGTTAAATTCACCCATTTCAATCCATTTTAGTTTGCTGATCCCTAGAATGTCGGTGTTCACTCTTGTCATCTCCTGTTTGACCACTTCCAATTGGCCTTGATTCTTGGACCTGACATTCCAGGTTCCTATGCTATATTTCTCTTTACAGCCTTGGACCTGTTTCTATCACCAGTCACATCCACAGCTGGGTATTGTTTTTTCTTTGGTTCCATCCCTTCATTCTTTCTGGATTTATTTCTCCGTTGATCTCCAGTAACATATTGGGCACCTACTGATCTGGGGAGTTCCTCTTTCAGTATCCAACTTTTTGTTATTTCAGAGTTTCTATGGGTTAGGGATACAAAAATTACTTAATTGGGTATCTATGATTCAAGGATTACCAAGTACCAGACGTCAAGCTGTCAGCTGCAGCTAAAGGTTTTTCTGAAGGCTTGACTGGAGAGGGAGAGACATTCAAAACTCATTCATAGTCTTTAGCAAGCCTGCGTCCTTTACCATGTGGTCCTCTCCATAGTGCTGCTTTACAGCATAGCAGCTGGTACCTATCCATCAGAGTGAGTTATCCAAGAGATGCTGAGGAAGAGGACACAAGACAAAACTGCCACCTGATATAATTTAATCTCGGTGTAACATCCATTACTTCATATGTTATATCACATTTATTGGAAGCAAGTCATTAAATCTAGCTTCTACTCAAGGGGACAGGATTAGATAAAGTTGTGAGTGCCATTATATAGAAATCACTGGGGTTTATTTTAGAAGCTGTGTGTATCTGCTCAGTTGCTTAGAGCCCTCCACACTCATCTGCCTGTGGGATTATTTTAGGAATAATACAGTAGTGGGTTGCTATTTCCTAATCCAGGGGATCTTCCTGACCTAACGTTTGAATCCGAATCTTCTGGATCTCTTGCATTGCAGGAAGAAACATTGCATGGCATAACAAAGACTGCCAATAACAAAAAGGAATTATGGAAATACTCTTTCTCTACATCAGAAGTCCAGCAAAAAAGAAACAATTATTGCTGTTGTTTATGTAAAACAAATTTATTATTTCTCAGTTATCCAATTAAAAGTAAGCTACTAATTATTTCTCCACACCAATATATAGAAGACTTTGTTTTTGAATCACTAAGTTATGACCAACTCTGTAACCTCATGGACTGCAGCATATCAGATTTCACTGTCCTTCACCATCTCCCAGAGTTTGCTCAAACTCATGTCCTGAACTGGTGGTGTTATCCAACCATTTCATTCTCTTTCACCCACTTTTCCTAGTGCCCTCAGTGTTTCTCAACATCAGGGTCTTTTCCAGTGAGTCAGCTCATCACATTTAGGTGGCCAAATTATTGGCGCTTCAGCTTCCTAAAGCATCAGTTCTTTGATGCTCTGCCTTCTTTATGGCCCAACTGTCACATCTGTACATGATTGCAGGAGAAACTATAACTTTGACTATACAGAACATAGGATATATGCAAATACAGTATATAGAGATTCATCAGAGATTTTCACACTGTCAAGTTTCACAATTGCAGTTTTATTTAATTTCATATAGTTTCTGTGTATCATTAGTATTTTGTAGGGAAATAAGCAGAGTTATTATCAATGATGGCCAGCCCAATTCTGTTTTAGATAGACCTATTATATGCTGGAAAAGAAAGTAAAGGGATATATAAATTAGTGGTGGTTTAGTTGTTATGTCATGTCCACTCTTGAGACCTCATGGACCGTGGACTGCCAGGCTCCTCTGTCCATGGGATTCTCCAGGCAAGAATACTGGAATGGATTGCCATTTCCTTCTCCAAGGGAGCTTTCCAACCCAGTAATTGAACCCAGGTCTCCTGTATTGCAAGCAGATTCTTTACCAACTGAGCTACAAGGGAAGCCTCATATAAATTGCCAGTTGTTTTTTATTTGTTTAAAGTAATTAAACCAAATAACTTCTACTATGATAGGTTCATTTGATTGTACCATTTACTAAGTAGTGAAACATACATTCATGAGAGTATCATGGAATTTATTTAATTCATCTAATCATCAAAAATATGTTGTTGGTTTCTTATAATAGGAATTCCATTTAGCTTGACTTTTTCTGCTACTTTACTGAACAGGCTTACTATTAACTTTCTGCTATGATACTTCTGGCAAGATATATAAATAACATCTCCAAGTCCAACTATTGATTATTTTAAATATACTGCTTGATGTTGACAGGGTCATTGACTACTGCTATTTGGATGTGAACCACCTCCATACACTTTTAACAATTTATCAAGCATTTTGATGAGAATACCATGTGAGATGGTGCCAAAAGGTCTCAGTAAAATACAGATTTGTTAGATTTTTTTTTTCTCTCCCCTTATCTAAGATGCTTGTCATCCTGCCATCCTGCATGAACAATGCTTTCAAGTTGAAAAAATTTGAGATAGGAAGAACAAATATGCTGCCACCAGCCACACTTTATAAAATCTTGACTAATGCTTAATGCTGAATGTGGTGGACAGATTGCTGACATGAACAGTTTTCGTCATGTGGAATTTAATTCTTTTTTTTTTTTTTTCCTTAGTAGAAATGGAGAATGAAATCTTCACCCATAGTATACAAAATTTACAGTTATCTAAGCAAAAGATATTCACTAAATATATATATTTTTCCCTCATTACTCTTTCTGTTCTAATATCCTGGTCACTTACATCTATGAAAGCATTATGCTTTCAGTATGATGCATGTGGGTGTTCTTGTTTGACAATTGTTGCTGACAGATGAGGGCATTCTGGAGACCATTCAATGTCTGATGCCCTTGGGTAAGGCCGAGAGGTAGATGGCTTGCAGTGTGTGTGAATGGGTTTATATTTTCATTGGAGACCACAGAAATAATCACTGCCTTAATTTTGTAAATATCTTATTTTCTGTTTTCCATCACTGTAATGAATAACCTATAGATTGATTCTCAAGCTGGGAATCTTACATACACACATACATACATATATACATATTTATTAAAAGTGTTCCAACTTCTTTTTTTTCTATCTTGCACCCGAGTTAGATAATTTACTAAATAAAACAAGAGCACTCTGCATTGCTAAATGTTTGGCCAGAAAATTTATCTGAAACCAACCATCAACAGCACAGAGCCATAGTCTGAAATGTCACTGAAACAAATTTAGATAAATTCCTTTATTAAAATACTTTATTCAAGATAATATTCAGTTTTAAAAATTATGAATCTTTTTTTTTATCTCAGAAAAACATAAGGCTATTTATGGATGGCTTATTTTGTTAGTTTTTTAATAATAATTTTATCATCTCTCAATAATCCTTTTTCTTTAAAACATATCAACTTAATACTTTTGTAGTATCAGTGCGTGTATTTATATTTTTTCCTTGGCTTACAACACTGTTATATCTACTTTAAATACCCTTTTCTCTTTATGTTACCATTTTCCTCATTCACTTTGATTTTATAATGTGATTTATGAAGGAATGACTTTCATAACTAAGAGAAACCACTAAATGACAGGTAGATACTTTCTTTCAAAAAAACAGACATTTTAACTAACTGTATTTTCAATGTGACAAGCATGCATGTTCAGTCACATCAGTGTCAACTCTACAACCCCAAGAACTGCACCCAGCCAAGCTCTTCTGTCCATGGAAATTTCCAAGTAAGAATACTGGCGTGAGATCTTCCTAATCCAGGGATTGATCTTGTGTCTCTTGCATCTCCTGGACTGGCAGGCAGATTCTTTGCCACTGCTCCACCTAGGAAGCCCATCAATGCAAAAAAGGGGGCTTTAAAAAAGAATAAAAGTTTAGTGATTTTCCACTGTGCTTGATCCGGTTAGTGGAACTGCTTGATAATTATGAAGAACTGCTGAGTCATATACATCCCTAAAGAAAGTATTCTCACTAAGGAAAGTCAAATGGAATGGTGTTAACTAAAATGAGAACAAAAAATACAGAACCGAGTCACAAAAAAGTCAATAAAATTAAATAAGATCAAAATTATATTTTAAAAAATAGATCATGGATGATTGCTTAAAAGTTCTTCATAGTATTCAAAATTAATCTATACATAGTTTTCAATAATTAGACAATTTCTGATACTAGACATTTTATAATTGATAACATAAAACAAGCTAAAATAGCCATAACAAACACCCTTTTAGAACAAAACATCAAAGTATATATAATTGCATGTATAAATAAATAAATAAATACTTAAATACTTAAAACAGATTGAAAATTGAGACTATAAATAGAAGCTTGAGAGATGCATTTGTGCATATGTTATCAACATATTCTCTATAACTTATACAAAGTTTATAATAATCATTAAAGAAAATGTACAACTTGCAGATACAAATTGCCAATATATGTGAAAAGTTGTTCTAATTAGTAGTCAGGCAACAAAGTTTATATTAAAATATCATTCTATGCCATTAGATTGGCAAAATTATTATAAATTTATATCATCTATTTATCTACTTATGTATTCTACTTATGTATTTAGCTATCATCTATCTATCTACCCATCATATAGCTATCTATGTATTCTCATCTACTCATCCATTTTTCTGGCAGTTTCCAATGCTAAGGAATGTGAAAATGAAGAGGGAAATGAATTCTCATAGACTCCTACTGGAAATAAGAATAGTAACAAGTTGTTTGGAAAGCCATCTGGCAATGACTATTAAATCATGATTTAGCATCCCTGCCTCAGGTTTTATTTCATAGTTAGAAAAACATTTGTACACAAGGATACTTAGTATACAGTATAGATTATTATAGCCATTTAGCGAAATCTCTTTCAGTTCAGTTCAGTTGCTCAGTCATGCCGACTCTTTGCAACCCCATGAATTGCAGCACCGCCAGGCTTCCCCATCCATCACCAACTCCCGGAATTCACTTAAACTCATGTCCATCAAGTAGGTGATGCCATCCAGCCATCTCATCCTCTGTCATCCCCTTTTCCTCCTGCCTCCAATCCCTCCCAGCATCAGGGTCTTTTCCAATGAGTCAACTCTTTGCATGAGGTAGCCAGAGTATTGGAATTTCAGCTTCAGCATTAGTCCTTCCAATGAAGATTCAGGACTGATTTCCTTTAGGCTGGACTGGTTAGATCTCCTTGCTGTCCAAGGGACTTTCAAGAGTCTTCTCCAGCAGCACAGTTCTAAAGCATCAATTCTTCTGTGCTTAGATTTCTTTTTTTTTTAAATTTAAATTTATTTATTTTAATTGGAGGCTGATTACTTTAAAATATTGTATTGGTTTTGCCATACATCATAGTCCAACTCATATCCATACATGACTACTGGAAAAACCATAGCCTTGACCAGATGGACCTTTGTTGGTAAAGTAATATCTCTGCTTTGAATATTCTATGTAGGTTGGTCATAACTTTCCTTCCAAGGAGTAAGTGTCTTTTAATTTTATGGATGCAATCACCATCTGCATTGATTTTGGAGCCCAAAAGAATAAAATCTGACACTGTTTCCACTGTTTCCCCATCTACTTCCCATGAAGTGATGGGACCAGATGCCATGATCTTAGTTTTCTGAATGTTGAGCTTTAAGCCAACTTTTTCACTCCCCTCTTTCATTTTCATCAAGAGGCTTTTTAGTTCCTCTTCACTTTCTATCATAAAGGTGGTGTCATCTGCATATCTGAGGTTATTGATATTTCTCCCAGCAATCTTGATTCCAGCTTGTGTTCTTCCAGCCTAGTGTTTCTCATTATTTACTCTGCATATAAGTTAAATAAGTAGGGCAACAATATACAGCCTTGATGTACTCCTTTTCTATTTGGAACAAGTCTGTTGTTAGGTATTAGTTACTGACTAGATGTAGCAGGAAATGGCAACTCACTCCAGTACTCTTGCCTGGTAAATCCATGGATGGAGGAGCCTGGTAGGCTACAGTCCATGGGGTCGGACATGACTGAACGACTTCACTTTCACTTTTCACTTTCACGCATTGGAGAAGGAAATGGCAACACACTCCAGTGTTCTTGCCTGGAGAATCCCAGGGACGGAGGAGCCTGGTGGGCTGCCATTTATGGGGTCACACAGAGTCAGACACGACTGAAGTGACTTAGCAGCAGCAGCAGCAGATATAGTACATGTGTGTTTAAAGAAGATAGAATATATTCAAATCCTTTATATTTTCTTGAGATGATTTAGAATGAATATGTTAAATTGTATATCAGATTTTCATGAAGAGAAAAATGTAAACAATATGTAACAACATATATGGTAAGGCAACTTTAACTTAGACATAATAATTTTAGAGCATAAAGAAACAAGAAAATAGCGGTAGGAAGTTAGTAATGCAAAATACATGTTGTCCTTAAAAATAAAATCTAAAACCCAAACCAAAATGAATTAAGAAGATAGACCATTATATATTTTGTTATGAATTTAAAAACTTTGGACTACTATTAACTGCCAACATTTAAGAAGCTACAAAAGAAATAGTTTATATAATTTGTCCAAGTGAAGGATACTGGGAATAAAAGACCTTTGTGGAAAACAATATTCTTCAAAAATATGTGTATTATAGTATATTGATTAGTGAGATTAATGAATTAGTACCTGTAAATAAAGTAATTCAAATATTCAGAAATCCAGAACATACAAGTTTTATATCACAGCAGAGAAAATGATATACTAAAGCACGATGCTTTACTTGTTATTGAATAATCTCAATCTCTCATACAGTATAATGAATTTAACCAAATAGGTATCAATAGAATGTAAAAATCGGTAAATAATAAGCCATACCATTGTCTTTGACAATCTCATGAATGTGTGATTTAGGAATCCCAACATAGTATCTTACAATTATTCAAAAGGTGATAATGGTAAACATTTAAGTATTTAGAAAAATAAATATATATTGAACATTTACTTTACCATGTATGGGAAATTATATTACAATTAGATCAATAATCAAACTAAGCTTCCTGGTCACCTGAACAATTGAAAAAGTCTATTTCTCTGTTCATGTCCAAACTGTTCAAAATGAGAATAAGGGAAAAAAAAAACTGAGAAAAAAAATAAACTCACAAGAACAAGGAAGCAAATAACAGCTAATTAATAT
This sequence comes from Raphicerus campestris, assembly GCA_006410735.1. Classification (NCBI taxonomy): domain Eukaryota; kingdom Metazoa; phylum Chordata; class Mammalia; order Artiodactyla; family Bovidae; genus Raphicerus; species Raphicerus campestris. The sequence continues at coordinate 75,630 of SJYW01050582.1, read as the reverse complement.
GTCAAAAAATCATGGTTAATAGATGCTTTGGGGACAAGGAAAAATTGCCCTACAAACCAGACTTACTGAGTGCCTGCTTAGCCTGGGACCAACATAAAATAAATCAACTCATGATGCAGAATGCTGGAAATTATCAGAAATTTAAGACAAAATGTAGGGTGCAATCAGGGGTTGAATATTAGTGGATAGTTGAAAGTTTCTGAAAACCTTAAACTGATATCACCAAATGAATCCCCTCAGTTTTCATTACTCTGGTCACCATTTACTATTACCGTCTTTAGCAAGGTTCTTTCGTACATTGCTCTTACACAGAGATAATTTGTTACACTCTGCATTTCAACCTGGCATCCCCCTTTCCTAAATGACTCTTTAAAAAAACTGTTCAAACTTTCAATTTATTTCTATGTGTTTTAAAATTCTCTGGATTTTGACAAACCATAGTATCATGTATCCACCATTATAGTAACTTGCTGAGTACTTTCACTAACCTAGGGATAAAGAAAGAAAGAAACGTTTCCCCTCTTCATCCTTTCTCCATTTCCCATGAATCCATGACTTTTATTGATATTCTACCATTGTTATAGCTTTGCCTTTTTGAGAGCAACTGGTTGGAATAACAGCATGTATCTACTTCAGACTACCCTTTTCCACATAGCAATAAGAATTTAAGTTTCATTTTTATCTTTTTACTGGTTGATAACTTATTTATTTTTGCTACCAAATAATTTTTTTTTATTGTATGAGTATGCCAAACTTGTCTATTTGTTCATTTTAAAATCTATTTATTTATGTAAAGACCTTTTGTTACTTCCAATTTGGGGCTATAATGTAAGTTATTATAGAAATTCATATGCAGGCTGTTGTGTGGATGTAAGTTTTAAATTCACGTGAGGAAACACCTAAAGGTGTGATTGTTAGAGCACATGACAAGACTATGTTTGGCTTTTGTAAGAAACTGCAAAACTGTATTCTGAAGTGTTTGAAAGTCTTTGTAGTCCCACCAGTAATAAAGAGAATTCCTATTGCTTCACAGTTTCTTATAATTATATTTTCAGAGTATATTTGTGTTTTGTTTGTTTTTGTTTGTTTTAAAATGACTTTATCCATTCTAATATGTGCACAGGTGTGTACCTTGTTTCAATTGGCAATTTCCTAATCACAAATTATGCTNCACCAGCAATAAAGAGAATTCCTATTGCTTCACAGTTTCTTATAATTATATTTTCAGAGTATATTTGTGTTTTGTTTGTTTTAAAATGACTTTATCCATTCTAATATGTGTACAGGTGTGTACCTTGTTTCAATTGGCAATTTCCTAATCACAAATTATGCTGAGCACTTTTTCATATGCTTCTTTACCCAGTTTATCTTTTTAGGTGATACATTTGTTTAAATTACTTGCACATTTTAAAATTTAACTGTTTGTTATTTCATTGTTTCACAGAATTTTTGATATTTTAAGAATCCTTTATCACATATGAGTCAAAATTCTTCCAAAAATAGTGAATGTCACATCTATATAGGTATATAAATAGGAGGATATAATGCTTTCAGGGGCTTTCCACGTGGCTCTACTGGTAAAGAACCTGCTTGCCTATGCAAGAGATGTAAGAGACACAGGTTCAACTCCTGGTTTAGGAGTTGAATGAATGGAATGAGAGCCTGCTAGGCTATAGTCCATGGGTTTGCAGAGTCAAACGTGACTCAAGTGACTAAGCATGCACATATGCAATGTTTTCAGAGAGGCACAGACAGCATTACAAAGTAAGTAAATTTTGAGCTGATAAATGAGGAANGCTTGCCTATGCAAAAGATGTAAGAGACACAGGTTCAACTCCTGGTTTAGGAAGATCCCCTGGAGGAAGGCATGGCAACCTACTCCAGTATTCTTGCCTGGAGAATTCCATGGAATGAGAGCCTGCTAGGCTATAGTCCATGGGTTTGCAGAGTCGGATGTGACTCAAGTGACTGAGCATGCACATATGCAATGTTTTCAGAGAGGCACAGACAGCATTACAAAGTAAGTAAATTTTGAGCTGATAAATGAGGAATAAAAAATGAAAAAGAGGCTGAATTCTGGAGTTTACAGCATGGACAGAATTGTTCAGGTGTCAGGGAGCAGTAGAAGTACTGAATAAAACCTGATGTGTCTAAAACATATGGAAAGGTGACAGACAAGATTGCAATGTTTTGCAAGGGTAAGGTTTTGCTGTGAATTTTGTTTATCTGGGGGCGACAAATGAATGTGGGATCAACACGATCAAAGTTTTTTCTGTGAAATAAATGCACTGTCTTCAATTTTAACACTTTTTAGATTAAAGAAAACATGGATACAGGAAAAGTAGAGAGGAAATTATTACAGTTGCCCAGGTATGACACGATGGTGGCTTGGGATAGGTTATTGTAAGAGTTAAAATCAGCATAGCAGATTTATATATTGTCTGTCTGAAAATGAAAAACTTTCTCCATTTAGAGATGTAGAAATTTGATGACTGATCTTGAAGTCCACTGTTAAGTGGAAACACTGGAGAAGCACCAGAAACCATTGGTATGGACCAGTTATGTTATAGATCAGAAAGTTGGAGGCAGGGATAACTAAAATACGGTGTGATGAACTCCAAGAAAAGAGTGATTCAGGAGAGCACAAGCAATCATGCCATGTGCTGTTTAAAAGGCATATGGAATAATTTTTATAAAGGCTAGATTCAGAAATGCTTTATATATGGTCAATCTTGACAAGAGGAGACTGAGTGTTGAGAGTATTAAGCTGCAGGTGCGCAACAACCACACTGAAAACTTTATCTTGCTAGGAAGTAAACATTAAAGTGTGTATGTGTCTGTGTGTAGTTATTTGTTACAATTTTATTTTGCATTATAGAGAAATCATCCAAATATTGAATCCTGAATTTTTTGAGAAGCTGCAGATAAAAGAAGTTATAAACAGCAGAAAGCCTTGTCAACTAAGAAATGGTTGATTGGCATCACAAAGCTTCATCCCAAAACTTTTCTCCAGGGTGCACGTGCGCTAAGTCACTTCAGTCATACCCCACTCTTCTCACACCCTTGGACTGTAGCCTGTCAGGCTCCTCTGTCCATGGGATTCTCCAGGAAAGAATACTGGAATGGATTTCCATGTCCTCCTCCAGGGGACCGAACTTGTGTCTCTTACCTTTCTTGCATTGGCAGGTGGGTTCTTTACCACCAAGGCCAACTGGGAAGCCTCTTCTCCAGCATGCTTAGTCCTAATAGATATGCTCGGCTACAGATGAGGCTAAAGGTTTCCTTTAGCATCTCTGTTCTATTTTTTATAAGACAAGTTAGCTAGGTGACTTCTTTGAACCTTTATTTCTTCTGCAAGCAAAATCTCTCCTCTGTAATTTAACATTGGAAAGAGAAAAGAATGAAAGATAGATTGAATGAATGAAACCTCAAAGAAAAGAGACCAGTTTTCCCCAATACACCTTTGTCGTATACCAGTTTAATTAAATCATCAGTGAGAAACTTGGCTTCATTGCTGTCTTTATCTTGGTCTCTGCTCTTTCTCATATAAGAACAATATAAGAAGTGAGAAAGAAAGAAAACCTCCACAGAAAGTAATAATCATCTCAAAATATAATTATGTTACTTTAATCCTAAAAGAGTACTCACTCTATCAATTAACAATTTCTGTGATTTTATAGCTGTCCAAGAGCTGATCATGAAAAAGCTTAAGAAAAATGCTTATTATTGAATATTGAGGAAAATAAAACTTTCTGCCTGGATCAGGAACATAAAATAGAACCTAAAATACTTTTATTTTCTAGATTCTTCACTTGCTGTGTAGCCAGGATTGCATTTTTACCTAATAGTAAAATTTTTGGTGTTTTTCATGATTTCTGGTTATTATTAGTTGTTTTTTTTTTCTTTAAAAAGGGTTAAAAATTGCTCACCAAGGATCTACAAGGCAATTAGCAGTAATGGAAGCTTGTTAATACATTAAAGGTCTTATGAATGTGGCCATAAAATGTCATCACTTTATGTTACCAAGCCTCATCTAAACTTAGGAGCCATTTATGTTATAAGTTCCAGAAGCAATTGGTTTAACACTGTTGACATATTGATATGACTCTGGACAGATCAGGCTTGAAATATATTAATACAAATTACATTCCCCACAGTGATGTCTTGCTTTTTTTGTCACTATTATTTCTCAAGCTTCTGCAGTACACAGAACATCATTATGATGTATTGACTAATGAATGTCAGGATCAGTCAACATCCATGCAGCATTCAAAAGAAAACACTGCAAGAGAAAGACAATATGTGAATATCACAAATAAACCAAGTAGAAGATGCTGTATCACTTTAAAATTTTTTGTTAAGCATTTTTCTTTTAGTATATGGTTTTCTCTGTGTGAATCAGCAAAAGTAACATCTTCTAAATCCATGAAACAAGAAAAAAAGCAGTATATTCTTTGAGCATATTAATTAGAAAAAGAAAAAAGCCTCCTACTTGGCATTTGAGCTTGGGCTAGCAAGCCTTGGGAGTGTTTAGTAGTTTTTAAAACTACCCCTAAGTATTACAAAATTGGTAGAACGGTGGACGTCCCAAGTGGCACTAGTGGTAAAGAATCTGCATGCCAATGCAGAAGAATCAAAAGAGTCACAGGTTCGATCCCTGGGCGGCTAGAAAGATGCCTTGGAGGAGGAGATGGCAACCCACTGCAGTATTCTTGCCTAGCAAATCCCATGGACAGATGAGGGTGGTGGGTTATAACCCCTGGGATTGCAAACATTCAGACACGACTGAGCAGCTGAGCACACATACACGCACAGAACTGTGAGATGTGTATAAGAGACAGCATCCATGCAGCATTCAAAAGAAAACACTGCAAGAGAAAGACAATATGTGAATATCACAAATAAACCAAGTAGAAGATGCTGTATCACTTTAAAATTTTTTGTTAAGCATTTTTCTTTTAGTATATGGTTTTCTCTATGTGAATCAGCAAAAGTAACATCTTCTAAATCCATGAAACAAGAAAAAAAGCAGTATATTCTTTGAGCATATTAATTAGAAAAAGAAAAAAGCCTCCTACTTGGCATTTGAGCTTGGGCTAGCAAGCCTTGGGAGTGTTTAGTAGTTTTTAAAACTACCCCTAAGTATTACAAAATTGGTAGAACGGTGGACGTCCCAAGTGGCACTAGTGGTAAAGAATCTGCATGCCAATGCAGAAGAATCAAAAGAGTCACAGGTTCGATCCCTGGGCGGCTAGAAAGATGCCTTGGAGGAGGAGATGGCAACCCACTGCAGTATTCTTGCCTAGCAAATCCCATGGACAGATGAGGGTGGTGGGTTATAACCCCTGGGATTGCAAACATTCAGACACGACTGAGCAGCTGAGCACACACACACGCACAGAACTGTGGAAGAGTAAATGTGGCAGAAGTTGTCTACTTTTATCTCTCAGGTTTTGTGGTGTTTTTTTTTTTTAATAGTCACCCAATGTTGAATCACCAAGAACAAAATTTACAAGTGGAAAGACAAGAGTTTTCATATTTACTATAATTTATGATCATGAAATGTCAACTACTTAGCAAAATTCAACTGAATTAATAATCATGCTTACCTTACACTATGAGAATCTCAATTTATTGTCAAAATACAGAATGTGTTTTAATGAAATGAGGGGCTGTTTGAATTCTTAATTTCTACTGATAATTTTCTCATAAGAGAATATAAGCTATTTTATTGCACAAACTTTTTAAAACTAATTTTCAGTGAATAGAGTACTTACTCTTGTTGAACTAAAAGATTATCAGAGAAAATCCATCTTTCTTTTGTTGTACTTTACAAAACAATTTGTGAAACACCTCCTTTTTAAGGATTATATTCAATATATTTTCTGATCACATAAATTACACTCAAGAGTTGCTAGGGGCTTGTGTTTTTCTGCTTCTTAAGAGAGAAGGACTGAATCCTTCCCCTACTGATGGCAACTTGTTTGAGAGCTATTTGTGGCATGGACTGAGTTGTTATTTTCCAGGGTATGGGAAATCTTGGGCTTCTAGTCAGCAGAGAAGGATGAGAAAAGTAGATTAGATGCTCAAAAATATATTTAGAGAGTGAGGTTAAGAAGCTATTCCATGAAGACATCATTCGAGCCAACTAAAGAATGTCACTCACCATCTGATATTACAAGAATGAAGTCACGAGTCACTGTAGTCACTACTCTTGAGGGTACTTTGAAAAGAATTCAGGGTAGAGAGCAGGAATGAGGTACTCTTTTTTCTGGGGGGGGGAAATGAAGCTGGAAAAACAAGCCTTCAGTTAGTTAAATATTTTCAGAACAAATTTTTATGAACCAAATTTCTTGTATCTGCTCATACCTAGAAGAACACTAAAATCATGAATGGAGATATCTGTTCCTTGTGACACACAGCAACCTTCTGCCAAAATGTGTGCTGGATTGTATGTATCCTCCTTCACCAGAATCATGTGTATACTGACCTCCCACCCAACCTTTTGGAGCAATTCTTCAGAGATATCTGAGATGCTGCTTCTGGGCTAGAGTCTTCATTTAGTACCAAGCAAAACTTAGCCCTCATGCTGTGCAATATTTTCAATCGACATGAGCAAAATGTCTGAATATTTTTGCTACAGTAATTTTACCTTTTATTGCATTATTTTAAGTAATACCTTATATGACAGAAAGAGAGAGATTCATTTTCCCCATATCATATAATTTTGACTTACTAAGAGCTTAGATGATTCAGCTAAAAATTAAAACCTAGTAACATTTTAAGCTCTATAGTTTGAATTACAATTCCAAGAACAGAGAAGCTAGTCAAACTATAAACATATTTTCTTTAGTTTTCAGTGTAAAAATTTTAGGAAATACAGTGAAACACAAGAGTATGTCTAAAAAATTTCAACAACAATTTTAATATATCCATAGACTACCAATCATGAAAGCTCTAGAGTAATTACATATTTCTCATTAAGATAGTTTTAAATATAGCAAAAGACAGAATAGAAATTCCACTCATATAAAACAATTAGTCATGTAGATATAGAGGGTAGACAAGTACAAATGAGTATGTGTAACAGAAAATATACTTGTTGTTCAGTTACAAAGTCATGTCTGACTCCTTGCAACCCCATGGACTGAAGAATGCAAGGCTTCCCTGTCCTTCACTGTCTCCTGCGGTTTGTTCAAAATCATGTACATTGAGTCAGTGACACTATTTAACCACCTCATTTTCTGCCACCCCCTTCTCCTTTTGCCTTAAATCTTTCCCAGAATCAGGGTATTTTCCAGTGAGTTGGCTCTTCTTATCAGGTGGCCAAAGTATTGGCGCTTCAGCTTTACATCAGTCATTCCAGTGACTATTCAGGGTTGATTTCCTTTAAGATAGACTGGTTTGATCTAGCAGTGCAAGAAACTCCACTTATAATTAAATAAACTTTGTGAAGTATATTTATAATTTCTTGGCTGTAGTCCCAGCAGAACTCCTGCCTTTAGAAGGACAGTTTTGGTGTTGTGCTGACCATTCATTTCAGTTGCAACCTCTGATTCAGATACAAGGCTGTGCAGAAAACCAGCCTTCTTGTATCAGACAAGCACATCCTGAGTCTGTCAAGTGCAGATGCCTGTGATTACACTCTCATAGCCAATATCAAGTCCCATTGTTACTGTCAGCCTCTTTAGTAAAGAAACCATTAAGACTACAATTATACTTGAGTGGCACTTGATTTAAATGAGGAAGGTATCAGTGCTTTCTGACCCTTCCTTGAATATGTCAAGATCATTTTGTTTCAAGCCTTTCATTACTCTTCTCTCTGCCTGGAAACCTTGACATTTTCTAATTCACAAGTTTGGCTCATTTCTCTGAAACCTCTCTAACCTCTACCCCTTTCCATTGTATTATATTACTTTTCTATATTTTTTTCACAGATAGCCTCCTGAAATATTTTTTATTTGTGTATTATACATCTTCAAGACTGTATGCAAGCTCTGTGAGAACTAGGACCTCATATTTGTTTATTCACTGCATCTAAGCTCAGAACAATACATTGGAAATAGAAAGTGTACAAAACCATTGGTTAAATGAAGAAAACTCAAAATATATAACAATCAGCATGTAGCAAATTGTAAAAAGGTTAAAGAAAACAATTGAGATGTTGCAAAGAAACTTTATTTAACACTTAATGTAATGGACAGCATTCTTTTGGAGAACTGCAAAAATAGAATAGAAGGCAAGAAGCCTTTGTAGTATAAAGAGTAAAGAACATGGAAGAGACAAATATATTTGGCTGACTGGGGCCACATAGTTAATCTTTAAGGAGATAAGACCCAGAGTTGACTTGGTCTTAGGGGATTGCCTGACTGGATACACTATATTTCTGGTCAGGCAAAGCATTTGCAGGGACATGAAACTTGTCTGCCTTTCAGTTTGCTGATGCGGCACCCTTGGCAGGAGCAGCTCCATATTGAGCCTGGAAAATTATTATTTCAACGAAACTACAACCTGTGTAGTAAAATTGCTTTGAAGAGTAACTTTTATTATTGATACTCTCAGGTATCAGATATACTTCACAATAGGCTTTTGGTTTCCTCTTGGCACATCTGCTTCCCAAGTGGCACTAGTGGTAAAGAACCTACCTGCCAATTCTGGAGACTTAAGAGACATGGGTTGGAAAGATCCCTGGAGAAGGAAATGAAAAGCTGCTCCAGTATTCTTCCCTGGAAGATTCCATGGAAATGGGAATCTGGTGAGCTACAGTTCATGGGGTTGCAGAGTCTGGTACAGCTTAGCTCAGACACAACACATGGGGCATTTGCTAGGAACTTGACATAGAAAGCTTAATAATGAGTAAATAGTTAAGTACATATCTATACAACTAATTAAATAAATATCTTAGGCCTACAAATATATTTTTACCTATAAAAGTTTACTCCATGTGAAAAACATTGTAACTTTTCTAATGTTTCAACTGGGACTTGCTACACAAAATACTCACCAAGGGGAACATATTTCAGTGAATGAGAGGTTTTATTATAATACAGTCTTTCAAGAATGAGAATAAAGCAAGCTATTCATGTTAAATCAATATCAAATTATCAACACCATATCTCTTTGGCTAATATTTCTGTGTATCACGGAAAGAAATGATTCAAGGTCTTTTCATAAAATTTCCTTTTCCTGAAAATAGATGTGCATTTTTGGCTTCTGAGGGAGAGGGAGAGGGTGGGATGAGCTGGGAGAATGGCACTGAAACATGTATACTATCATATAAGAAATGAAGCGCCAGTCTATGTTCAATGCCCGATACAGGATGCTTGGGGCTGGTGTACGGGATGAGTCGGGGAGATGGGGTGAGAAGGGAGGTGGGAGGGGGCTTCAGCATTGGGAGATCATGTATACCTGTGGCTGATTCATGTCAATGTATGGCAAAACCAATACAGTACTGTAAAATAGAATAAAGTATTAAATAAATAAATAAACAAAAAAAATAAAATAAAAGAGAAAGCAATGTCAAAGTCAACCAAAAAATTAACTAGTTCATTTCTCACCTTCTGTATGTATTGAGAGCTTACTGAGATCAAGAAATTTTGCAAATTGGATGATAGCAATCCTTTCTTTTAAAATATATCTGTAAGTTTTCATTTTCCTAAAGTACAAACATATTAGCAAAATGTAGATGAAGGTTAATATCACCCTTGCTTACTGCTTACTGTTTCTTTTTATCATTTGGCATACTCAGCCCCACCAAACCCTTCCCACTGTATTCCACTCATGCTAAAATATGTCAAGTTGTATGCAAGTGGCAATAATTATTTTAACCCTACCTGGATTTCACTTTGGCTAGAATCACTTTTCTTCCTCAGCTATTCATCCTCTAAGCCTTAGATCACAATAACCCTTTACAAAGGGCTTCCTGATCTCCTTAAGATTTTGCTTGTGGAATAAAGCTTTATAAAAGCTTATGTGAGCTTAATTGTTTACAGGTAAACTCTGTGATCCTTTAAAGGATAAACAATTTACTATGATATTAATTGAATGCTGAGATGTTAGTAATGTAAAATGAAAGACCTTAAAAGATGAATTCCAATAGATGATGTGACACTAGATTTACAAAGATATGGGCTTCCTGGTTGGCTCAGCTGTGAAGAATCTGCCTTTGATTCAAAAGACATAAGAGATGCCATGGGTTTGATCCCTGGGTCGGGAAAATCCCATGGAGGAGGGCATGGCAACGCAGTCCAGTATTCTTAAGAGCCTTGGAGAATCCCACGGACAGAGGAGCCTGGCAAGCTACAGTCCATAGGCTTGTGCAGAGTCAGGCATGACTGAAGTGACTGAGCATAAATGCTACAAAAATATAGATAGCCTTTCTATTTCTTGAGGATTAATAAACCTTATATAAGAAGGGAGAGAGAAAGAGATGAAACTGTACAATACAAACTCAAAAATTTATAACTACTACAAATTATGGCATGTTTAGTAACACAGAAATTCAAAGGACTGTCAGAGAGGAACCAGACATTTATTTGTAGAAGAATTGTGAATTAAATGTAGTATAGAAAAAAAATTTTTTTTCTTCTGTCTAGGTTCTTAGCTGAGACACCCTTGTAATATAAGAAAGATTAATGGAATAAAAAAATAATTATGTATATATATTTGTTTGTACACACGATCAACACAGATATGAAATTATAAAGTCTGCCAGATGGTTGANAAAAATTTTTTTCTTCTGTCTAGGTTCTTAGCTGAGACACCCTTGTAATATAAGAAAGATTAATGGAATAAAAAAATAATTATGTATATATATTTGTTTGTACACACGATCAACACAGATATGAAATTATAAAGTCTGCCAGATGGTTGAGGCTTAGGAAAATAATAGGGGTCTGGGCCTTTAATGTAGCTGAAGACAACTTACAGGAAAGTGAAAACAAGATATTTAGTAAACAAAGTTGTCCTGTCCTACAGATAAGTCTCTGGTGAAAAAGTGATCTCTGGTATTAGCTCCAGAACACCAATTATTTGCCACTTAATAAGAGCAACATTTCCTCCAGTGTTCAAAATTATGTTCTTCTTTCCATCTGAAGCCTCACCAGATCTGCCTTGAACATTCATATTTCTATCAAGAGACTCTTTAAGGAAATCTANCTTTGTTTTCTGAATGTTGAGCTTTAAGCCAACTTTTTCACTGTCCTCTTCCACTTTCATCAAGAGGCTTTTTAGTTCTTCTTCACCTTCTACCATATGGGTCGTGTCATCTGCATACCTAAGGTTATTGATATTTCTCCTGGCAATCTTGATTCCAGCTTGTGCTTCCTCCAGCCCAGAGTTTCTAATGATGTACTCTGCACAGAAGTTAAATAAGCAGGGTGACAATAGACAGCTTTCACATAACCTTTTCCTATTTGGAACCAGTCTGTTCTTCCATGTCCAGTTCTAACTGTTGCTTCCTGACCTGCATACAGTNACAGAAGTTAAATAAGCAGGGTGACAATAGACAGCTTTCACATACCCTTTTCCTATTTGGAACCAGTCTGTTCTTCCATGTCCAGTTCTAACTGTTGCTTCCTGACCTGCATACAGTTTTCTCAAGAGGCAGGTCAAGTGGTCTGGTATTCTCATCTCTTTCAGAATTTTCCACAGTTTATTGTGATCCACACAGTCAAAGGCTTTGACATAGTCAATAATGTAGATGCAGATGTTTTTCTGGAACTCTCTTGCTTTTTCAATGATCCAGCATATGTTGGTAATTTGATCTCTGATCCTCTGCCTTTTCTAAAACCAGCTTGAACATCAGGGAGTTCACGGTTCACATATTGCTGAGGCATGGCTTGGAGAATTTTGAGCATTATTTTACTAGCATGTGAAATGAGTGCAACTGTGTGGTAGTTTGAGCATTCTTTGGCATTGCCTTTCTTTGGGATTGGAATGAATACTGACCTTTTCCAGTCCTGTGGCCACTGCTGAGTTTTCCAAGTATGCTGGCATTTCCAGTGTAGCACTTTCACAGCATCATCTTTCAGGATCTGAAATAGCTTAGCTGGAATTCCATCATCTCCACTAGCTTTGTTTATAGTGATGCTTTCTAAGGCCCACTTGACTTCCATTCCAGGATATCTGGCTCTAAGTGAGTGATCACACCATCATGATTATCTGGGTCATGAAGATCTTTTTTGTACAGTTCTTCTGTGTTCTTGCCACCTCTTCTTAATATCTTCTGCTTCTGTTAGGTCCATACCGTTTCTGTCCTTTATCAAGCCTATCTTTGCATTAAATGCTCTCTTGGTTTCTCTAATTTTCTTGAAGAGATCTCTAGTCTTTCCCATTCTGTTGTTTTCCTCTATTTCTTTGCATTGATTGCTGAGGAAGACTTTCTTATCTCTCCTTGTTCTTCTTTGTAACTCTGCATTCACATGGATATATCTTTCCTTTTATCCTTTGCTTTTCACTTCTCTTTGTTTCACTGCTATTTGTAAGGCCTCTTCAGACAGCCATTTTTCTTTTTTGCGTTTCTTTTCCAGCAGGATGGTCTTGATCCTTGTCTCCTGTACAATGTCACGAACCTCCATCCATAGTTTATCAGGCACTCTGTCTATCAGATCTAGTCCCTTAAATCTATTTCTCACCTCCACTGTATAATAATAAGGGCTTTGATTTAGGTCATACCTGAATGACCTAGTGGCTTTCCCTACTTTTTTCAATTTCAGTCTGAATTTGGCAATAAGGAATTCATGATCAGAGCCACAGTCAGCTCCCAGTCTTTTTTATGCTGATTGTATAGAGCTTCTCCATCTTTGGCTGCAAAGAATATAACCAATCTGATTTTGATGTTGATCATCTGGTGCTGTCCATGTGTAGAGTCTTCTATTGTGTTGTTGGAAGAGGGTGTTTGCTATGACCAGTGCCTTCTCTTTGCAAAACTCCATTAGTCTTCGGCCTGCTTTATTCCATACTCCAAGGCCAAATTTGCCTGTTACTCCAGGTGTTTCTTGACTTCCTACTTTTGCATTCCCATCCTCTATAATGAAAAGAACATCTTTTTGTAAATCTAGTTAATAAAAAAAAAAAAAATACTCATGATTGCTGGTAAATATTAAGCAGCTCCTCATGTGTCACTTCTTTCCTCATCTGCAGTAACTCTTCCACAATTGTGGCCTGTAAAGCCAGCATATCAGTGTACTCTTTCTCCTTTTTCCATCATTCATGAGGTTTCAGGTCCTGCAAGCTTAACTTTTCCTTCATACCACACACAGGCAAACAGTACCGGTCCAAATATTCTTACCCAATCTTCTCCTAAAAACACTAACAATAGTAATAATAATAATGAACATAATTTAAGTAAAAAATGTAAAGTAAGGTAAAACAAATCTCAAATATACAAAATGAGCACATACCGGAATCTACCATAAATCCCATTACTTAAATATTTGGGATGAGCAAAAGATATTTGGTGTAAAATTTTATTTTTCAAACTGTGTTTTCCTTCTGTGTAAATATCCTATCTAAATGCTATTGCATTGTTCAGCCACTCAGTTGTATCCTACTCCTTGAGACTCCATGGAGTGTAGCACACCTCCAAATCTGTTGGCATATTTAGTGCAGCACTTTCACAACATCATCTTTCTGCCACCTCCACTAGTTTTGTTTGTAGGACTGTTTCCCTAAGGCCTACTTGACTTCATACTCCAGAGTGCATGTGTAAGCTGATTTAAATGTGTTCTAACCATTGCCTTTCAAAATTCTAATGAAATTTTGAAATAAGTAGTGGAATTCAATTTCTCTTTGTATCACAAATAATTTGAGATATTTATATTTGTCACTCATCTTTATGAGAGAAAAGAATAAAATTTTTAATGATGTTGAATCTAAAAATAATATATAAGGACAGTGTTCCTTATTTGCAGTCAGTTTTATCATTACAGTATAAAACTGAAAAAATATTGAACAAGAGAGACAAATATGATTGACAAGGTAAAAGTTACTTTCTGACCCAGTACAGTTTTATATGCTCAAAAAATAATTCATATTTAAATTGGCTTCAACCTGTGACCAACATAGTGGCCCCAAATTTCCTTAAACCAATCTACTATCATAGAGGCCAAGTATTCACAGTATGGTTAATTCAAATCAGTGTTGAAAGCTAAACTTTTGGCTTAAAAAAATGGTAGTGTTAACTAAAATAAATTTCAGAAAACAGCATTTTAGGAAATGTGTATGAAATATTGTTTACATACTAAAGCAATGTTTATTATGACAGGTTCTTGCCTAGAGAATCCCAGGGACAGAGAAGCCTGGTGGGCTTCCGTTTGCGGGGTCGCACAGAGTCGGACACTGCTGATGAGACTTAGAAGCAGCAGCAGTACTTAAAGAAAATTATAAATAAAATAGCATATGATCATATTTTAAGATCGTTTACATCAATATAATTACGTAATAATTTTAAAATGTAACAATTATTCACCTTGTCAAAAAATTAAGAAGTTAAAAGGTGCCAAATAGTTCTAAAACAAAATTAACTCATTTATAAAAATGGAAGGGTTGCCAGTGTATATCAAAATAGTGGCATTTCATTGCTAAAACTTTATTGGTAACAGTGAAAATCTTTTGTGCAAACATTTTAATTTTTAGTATTGGATAAGTCAGGGGCTTCCCATGTGGCACTAGTGATAAAGAACCTGTCTGCCAATGCAAGAGATGTAAGAGGCACAGGTTCAATTCCTGGGCTGGGAAGACTCTCTGGAGAAGAGCATGGCAACCAACTTCAATATTCTTGCTTGGAGAATCCATAAACAAAGGAGCCTGGTGGGCTATGGTCCATAAGATCACAGAGTCAAACACAACTAAAGTGATTTAGCATGTACAGAAGTACATACAGTACATTGGCTAAATCTGTGCCTGACATGAGCTCAAGGACATTTTATGAAGACTTAGCCTACCTACATCAGACTTTTTAGCTTGAATTTGTTGTTCCATAAGTAGAAGCCAAGATGGATCTGGGTAGTATACTATGTCATCAAAAATTTCAATCAGAGGACTTTCCTGGTGGTCCAGTGTTTCAGAATCCACCTTTCAGTGCAGGGGACATGGATTTGATTCCTGATCCGGGAACTAAGATCCCATAAGCCACAGGGCAACTGAGCTGGCACACTGCAATCACAAACCTCTGCATGCTTTGGAGTCTGCGTACCTCAACAGAAAATCCTTCCTGCCGCTAGTAAGACTGGATAAAGCCAAATAAATAAATAAATATTTTTTTAAAACTCACACAATTGTTCAAGAATCAGAATTGTTGCTCAATTTTAATTACATATGTTACTATTCTGAATATACATCCATATCCAGACAAAGCAGACTTTGGGAGCTGTACCATTTACACAGGATTAGATAATCAAAAACACTCAGAAGTCTCCTATGTGTACTGACATAAGGCTTTTTGTACAGCAGCAGAAAGTATGATCAGGTAATCAATGAGGGTCTGAGAATTCCAGATGCAGGCGCTCAGGCTTTCTCAGATATAAAAAATGTATCATTTTTATGAATCCAAAGGATATATGCAAGAAATTGTGCTTTCAAGGGGGCCCAGGCAAAAATTTACAGTGGTATCTTTTACCCCTTTTATAATTATAAAACAATGCATTCCTAAGCAATGTAGACAAGTTAGCCTTGTCTCTCTCCAAATGGTTTCTGAACTTTAAGCTGCATATTTTATCCTGTTCTTGGCCAAGGATCAGCTTGAGAGTTTCAGCCTTCCCTGGGGATAAAGCATAGTGCTAAACTAGTCCAATTATAAGGTAACTCTGTTTTACACAGGAGCTAAGAGAAGCGTGGCTGAAATCAATGACACATGAACTTGATGCTATTTTATAAAAAGTATGACTAAAATACAGAAACAATAAGCATATTTTCCCTCTTTTCCTTGCCTTTTTAATTTACAAGTTTTCTCTAGACTTTAAAGGAGCACTTTTCTAAACCTAAGTAAGAGATGGTGCTGTAAGTTTAGAGGACAAGTAAAAGTAAATTGGCATGGCAGGTGTTCATTAAGTGGAAACTGCTGTTCCACAATGATGTTTCATTAATATTGTCACTATTTTATTATTGTATTTGATTATTATTGTATAGAGGATGTGGTTATTATCTGTAAGGAGAATATCATTTAGAAGTAGAAAGTAAAGTCAGTGAATATGTATCAGTGATTCTTTCAATACATGGTTCAGTTCAGTTCAGGCACTCAGTCGTGTCTGACTCTTTGCAACCCCATGAATTGCAGCACGCCAGGCCTCCCTGTCCATCACCATCTCCCAGAGTTCACTCGAGTAGGTGATGCCATCCAGCCATCTCATCCTCGGTCGTCCCCTTCTCCTCCTGCCCCCAATCCCTCCCAGCATCAGAGTTTTTTCCAATGAGTCAACTCTTCGCATGAGGTGGCCAAAGTACTGGAGTTTCAGCTTTAGCATCATTCCCTCCAAAGAAATCCCAGGGCTGATCTCCTTCAGAATGGACTGGTTGTATCTCCTTGCAGTTCAAGGAACTCTCAAGAGTCTTCTCCAACACCACAGTTCAAAAGCATCAATTCTTCAGAGCTCCGCAATACATAGTAAATAGATGCAAATAAATGACGAAACAGGGCTCAGAGGGAGAATAATCATTCTTAAGATATCAATTGCCTCTTTTAAATAATTATAAGTTTTTTAAAATATTATCTTCAACACAGCAAGTGTTTAGATTGCACATAAAGGACTAATAAATGTGAAAAAAAATAAATGGATATATAGAAATCCCCCCTCAACATCACACTTACTCCTTTGACCCTTGCCCTGGTTCCCCATGGTGCCAAAAACAATTTCTTGTTGTTGGTGCAAGTTGTAAACAGATTTTAAGTTCTATTTAGTTTTTGTTTCAGTTTGTGTCTTGTTTCCCTACTGTGAAAGCCATCACTGTTGACTTCTATCCCTGAAGTCTTAGCAACCCACTTACAGAAACTTTTCCCATTTTATCTTGGAAGCAAATGCATTTACATTGCCACCCTCTCAAATGAACTTTCTCTTCTTTTCTGCATTTCCTTTGTTAGCTATTTCTGCCCAAGGGAGTTTTTAACTCTTTTTCTCTTAAAGTGTCTGACCTCGCTGCTTATTCTGTCCCTGTCAGCAAATACCTTCATTTACAACTTCAGGAAAGAAGTGGAAAGCAGTTATCTGCATATTTTGCCACTTAAAACTTTTTCTCTGTCCCATTATCTGTGCTCAATTACCATCTCTTTGTTTTTAATCTCAGATATTATAGGGAGACTCAATTTAAACACAAAATAATCAAAATATGTGTTCTTGATGTAAGTTCTCAGTTCTTTACAAATGTAAGTTTATATGTAATTGAATTAAGCAATATGAGGCTTAATATAATGTTGTCTTAGTACTGAATGGAATGCATGACCATTTAAAATAATATTTAATTATTTATATTAAATGAATTTTTGGTTAATTTTTAATTGAGATTCATTCACTTTGATTCTAAAAACATCAAAAGTGGTCACAATATGAAGATTATAGAAAATATATAAATATAGTTATGTATTGCTACACTTTCCTTGAAAATATGATTTTAAAAAAGCATATAGATCTTTCTTTAATCAGTCTATATAAATAATCATATTATTTATCAATGTACAATAAACAGATTATTAATAATATAGTTTTAGAGACACAAAAATAGTGTTTGTGAGGGGATGATTGAATATTTCTAGGAAATATAATGGACTTCCTTTGTGGCTCAGACAGTAAAGAATCTGCCTGCAGAGTAGGAGATTCTGGTTTGATCCCTGAGTCAGTCGAGAAGATCCCCCAGAGAAGGGAAATGGAAGCCATTCCAGTATTCTTGCCTGGAGAATTCCATGGACAGAGGAGCCTGGTAGCTATAGCTCATGGATTGCAAAGAGCTGGACATGATGAGTGACTAACACACTCACACACACACACATACACACACACAGGAAGTATAAAAGCTTTAAAAACCAAGCTTTCAAAATGAACAGTACAGAAACTTATTTTGTTATACTACTAGTTTTATGCATGGGAATAAAATATGTCAAAGCACAATCAGAAAGTGTCATTGTATGCATAAATTCATGTGCTATGGTCCAGCTATGAATTATGGTTAAGCTTGAGAGTTTCAGAAAAGCAATTTCTAATTACATATATTTATATTTTATTGCTATGAACTTCTGCACTAGGGAGAATATTACTTTGAACTCTTGAGACACTGTATAATATGCTAGGAAAATATATATATATCTTTTCATATATAAACAAGTATGTGTATATGCATACTCAGTCCTTTCCTGATTATAAAAACACATTTGTAACCAAATTAGGGGGGGGAAGAGCAGAAAAATATACAAAATAGTATAAAATCATCCACAGATCTACCATAAAGTTTGTGTGAAGTTTTGTATGGTGAATAGGTAGCACATAGCATGAAACTGCTGTTATTTTCTGTATCACTATTCTTTCTTATATATTTAAGATTTTTCAATGACATGATTTGAAAGGCTTTTCCATATGGCATCCTATAGAGTTCTATGATGTGTTTGGTTCATCAGCATATTCCCATAATTTTAAATTGCCTATCACACAGAAATTGATTCAAAGCTAGCAGTTATTAAGACATAATAATAACAAAGAAATTTCAGATGTTTGACATGTATACATTTTATTTATTTATTTTTTAGACATCTGTGCATTTTAAATTCTCAATGATGTGTCTTTGTTATGTATGGGAAAGAAAGTGAAGTCGCTCAGTCGTGTCTGACTCTTTGCGACCCCATGGACTGTAGCCTATCAGGCTCCTCCGTCCATTGGATTCTCCAGGCAAGAGTGCTGGAGTGGATTGCCATTTCCTTCTCCAGGGGATCTTCCCGACCCAGGAATCGAACCCAGGTCTCCCGCATTGCAGGCAGACGCTTTTACCATCTGAGCCACCAGGGAAGCCTGTTATTTATAGGAAGTATGTGCAATTCCGAAGGTAAATTAAAGGTAAATAAACAACCATAAAACAAAAAAACTGAGTTATATACCTTATATTTTATTCATCATTTATCTCATGGGTACTGAATCCACATTTACAATGTCAGTAAATTATCAGTTCAGTTCAGTTCAGTCACTCAGTTGTGTCCGACTCTTTGCAACCCCATGAACTGCAGCACGCCAGGCCTCCCTGTTCACCAACTTCCAGAGTTCACTCATATATTGTCAAATTTAAGAGCCCATCAGGTTTTTTTTTCCATATAACACTGTAATGTATGTATATGTACTTTTTTCTAGTATGATAATTTAGAAAATTAAGTTATTGATTAGAAGTCCTAATACTAATTTTTAAAGATATGCATTTTCCTCTTAGTACATCTGTAGCTGTATCCCTCATATTGATGTCCTGTAGAGTTTTGTTTTTCATCCCATTAAAAATACTTTCTAATTTTCATTGTAGCTCCTTTGGCAAGTTATTTAACATTTTTATTTTTTTAATTTATTTATTTTAATTGAAAGCTAATTACAATATTGTCAATATATTTAAAGATTTCCCAGTAGTAACTGTGTAGTAGTAACTGTGAACACTATTTTGGAGGTAAAACCGATATATATTATGATGGGCTGCTGCTGCTGCTGCTAAGTTGTGTCAGTCATGTCTGACTCTGTGCGACACCATAGACACCCCGGCCCTGGGATTCTCCAGGCAAGAACGCTGGAGTGGGATGCCATTTCCTTCTCCATTGCATGAAACTGAACAGTGAAAGTGAAGTCCCTCAGTTATGTCCGACTCTCCACACGCCATGGACTGCAGCCTACCAGGCTCCTCCATTCATGGGATTTTCCAGGCAAGAGTACTGGAGTGGGGTTGCCGTTGCCTTCTCCGATTAGCTAAGAATACTAAGTAGAGCATTATACCATGAAGTGATGAAACCTGATGCCATAATCTTAGGTTTTTGAATGTTGAGCTTTAAGCCAACTTTTTCACTCTCCTCTTTCACTTTCAAGAGGCTCTTTAGTTCCTCTTCGCTTCCTCCCATAAGGGTGGTGTCATATGCATATCTGAGGTTATGGATATCTCTTCCAGCAGTCTTCATTTCAGCTAGTGCTTCATTCGGCCCATATTTTGCATGATGTACACTGCATATAAGTTAAATAAGCAGGGTAACAATATACAACCTGATATACTTCTTTCCCAATTTTGAACCAGTTCATTGTTCCATGTCCAGTTCTGACTGCTGATTCTTGACCTGCATGCAGATTTCTCAGGAGGCATGTAAGGTGGTTTGGTATTCCTATCTCTAAGAATTTTCCACAGTTTGTTGTGATCCACACAGTCAAAGGCTTTACCATAGTCATTGAAGCAGAAGTAGATTTTTTTTTTCCTGGAATTCTCTTGCTTTTTCTGTAATCCAACAGATGTTGGCAATTTGATCTTTGGCTCCTCTATCTTTTCTAAATCTGGCTTGAACATTTGTCACGTACTATTGAAGCCTAGCTTGGAGAATTTTGAGCATTACNCAAAAAAAAAAAATACTCATGATTGCTGGTAAATATTAAGCAGCTCCTCATGTGTCACTTCTTTCCTCATCTGCAGTAACTCTTCCACAATTGTGGCCTGTAAAGCCAGCATATCAGTGTACTCTTTCTCCTTTTTCCATCATTCATGAGGTTTCAGGTCCTGCAAGCTTAACTTTTCCTTCATACCACACACAGGCAAACAGTACCGGTCCAAATATTCTTACCCAATCTTCTCCTAAAAACACTAACAATAGTAATAATAATAATGAACATAATTTAAGTAAAAAATGTAAAGTAAGGTAAAACAAATCTCAAATATACAAAATGAGCACATACCGGAATCTACCATAAATCCCATTACTTAAATATTTGGGATGAGCAAAAGATATTTGGTGTAAAATTTTATTTTTCAAACTGTGTTTTCCTTCTGTGTAAATATCCTATCTAAATGCTATTGCATTGTTCAGCCACTCAGTTGTATCCTACTCCTTGAGACTCCATGGAGTGTAGCACACCTCCAAATCTGTTGGCATATTTAGTGCAGCACTTTCACAACATCATCTTTCTGCCACCTCCACTAGTTTTGTTTGTAGGACTGTTTCCCTAAGGCCTACTTGACTTCATACTCCAGAGTGCATGTGTAAGCTGATTTAAATGTGTTCTAACCATTGCCTTTCAAAATTCTAATGAAATTTTGAAATAAGTAGTGGAATTCAATTTCTCTTTGTATCACAAATAATTTGAGATATTTATATTTGTCACTCATCTTTATGAGAGAAAAGAATAAAATTTTTAATGATGTTGAATCTAAAAATAATATATAAGGACAGTGTTCCTTATTTGCAGTCAGTTTTATCATTACAGTATAAAACTGAAAAAATATTGAACAAGAGAGACAAATATGATTGACAAGGTAAAAGTTACTTTCTGACCCAGTACAGTTTTATATGCTCAAAAAATAATTCATATTTAAATTGGCTTCAACCTGTGACCAACATAGTGGCCCCAAATTTCCTTAAACCAATCTACTATCATAGAGGCCAAGTATTCACAGTATGGTTAATTCAAATCAGTGTTGAAAGCTAAACTTTTGGCTTAAAAAAATGGTAGTGTTAACTAAAATAAATTTCAGAAAACAGCATTTTAGGAAATGTGTATGAAATATTGTTTACATACTAAAGCAATGTTTATTATGACAGGTTCTTGCCTAGAGAATCCCAGGGACAGAGAAGCCTGGTGGGCTTCCGTTTGCGGGGTCGCACAGAGTCGGACACTGCTGATGAGACTTAGAAGCAGCAGCAGTACTTAAAGAAAATTATAAATAAAATAGCATATGATCATATTTTAAGATCGTTTACATCAATATAATTACGTAATAATTTTAAAATGTAACAATTATTCACCTTGTCAAAAAATTAAGAAGTTAAAAGGTGCCAAATAGTTCTAAAACAAAATTAACTCATTTATAAAAATGGAAGGGTTGCCAGTGTATATCAAAATAGTGGCATTTCATTGCTAAAACTTTATTGGTAACAGTGAAAATCTTTTGTGCAAACATTTTAATTTTTAGTATTGGATAAGTCAGGGGCTTCCCATGTGGCACTAGTGATAAAGAACCTGTCTGCCAATGCAAGAGATGTAAGAGGCACAGGTTCAATTCCTGGGCTGGGAAGACTCTCTGGAGAAGAGCATGGCAACCAACTTCAATATTCTTGCTTGGAGAATCCATAAACAAAGGAGCCTGGTGGGCTATGGTCCATAAGATCACAGAGTCAAACACAACTAAAGTGATTTAGCATGTACAGAAGTACATACAGTACATTGGCTAAATCTGTGCCTGACATGAGCTCAAGGACATTTTATGAAGACTTAGCCTACCTACATCAGACTTTTTAGCTTGAATTTGTTGTTCCATAAGTAGAAGCCAAGATGGATCTGGGTAGTATACTATGTCATCAAAAATTTCAATCAGAGGACTTTCCTGGTGGTCCAGTGTTTCAGAATCCACCTTTCAGTGCAGGGGACATGGATTTGATTCCTGATCCGGGAACTAAGATCCCATAAGCCACAGGGCAACTGAGCTGGCACACTGCAATCACAAACCTCTGCATGCTTTGGAGTCTGCGTACCTCAACAGAAAATCCTTCCTGCCGCTAGTAAGACTGGATAAAGCCAAATAAATAAATAAATATTTTTTTAAAACTCACACAATTGTTCAAGAATCAGAATTGTTGCTCAATTTTAATTACATATGTTACTATTCTGAATATACATCCATATCCAGACAAAGCAGACTTTGGGAGCTGTACCATTTACACAGGATTAGATAATCAAAAACACTCAGAAGTCTCCTATGTGTACTGACATAAGGCTTTTTGTACAGCAGCAGAAAGTATGATCAGGTAATCAATGAGGGTCTGAGAATTCCAGATGCAGGCGCTCAGGCTTTCTCAGATATAAAAAATGTATCATTTTTATGAATCCAAAGGATATATGCAAGAAATTGTGCTTTCAAGGGGGCCCAGGCAAAAATTTACAGTGGTATCTTTTACCCCTTTTATAATTATAAAACAATGCATTCCTAAGCAATGTAGACAAGTTAGCCTTGTCTCTCTCCAAATGGTTTCTGAACTTTAAGCTGCATATTTTATCCTGTTCTTGGCCAAGGATCAGCTTGAGAGTTTCAGCCTTCCCTGGGGATAAAGCATAGTGCTAAACTAGTCCAATTATAAGGTAACTCTGTTTTACACAGGAGCTAAGAGAAGCGTGGCTGAAATCAATGACACATGAACTTGATGCTATTTTATAAAAAGTATGACTAAAATACAGAAACAATAAGCATATTTTCCCTCTTTTCCTTGCCTTTTTAATTTACAAGTTTTCTCTAGACTTTAAAGGAGCACTTTTCTAAACCTAAGTAAGAGATGGTGCTGTAAGTTTAGAGGACAAGTAAAAGTAAATTGGCATGGCAGGTGTTCATTAAGTGGAAACTGCTGTTCCACAATGATGTTTCATTAATATTGTCACTATTTTATTATTGTATTTGATTATTATTGTATAGAGGATGTGGTTATTATCTGTAAGGAGAATATCATTTAGAAGTAGAAAGTAAAGTCAGTGAATATGTATCAGTGATTCTTTCAATACATGGTTCAGTTCAGTTCAGGCACTCAGTCGTGTCTGACTCTTTGCAACCCCATGAATTGCAGCACGCCAGGCCTCCCTGTCCATCACCATCTCCCAGAGTTCACTCGAGTAGGTGATGCCATCCAGCCATCTCATCCTCGGTCGTCCCCTTCTCCTCCTGCCCCCAATCCCTCCCAGCATCAGAGTTTTTTCCAATGAGTCAACTCTTCGCATGAGGTGGCCAAAGTACTGGAGTTTCAGCTTTAGCATCATTCCCTCCAAAGAAATCCCAGGGCTGATCTCCTTCAGAATGGACTGGTTGTATCTCCTTGCAGTTCAAGGAACTCTCAAGAGTCTTCTCCAACACCACAGTTCAAAAGCATCAATTCTTCAGAGCTCCGCAATACATAGTAAATAGATGCAAATAAATGACGAAACAGGGCTCAGAGGGAGAATAATCATTCTTAAGATATCAATTGCCTCTTTTAAATAATTATAAGTTTTTTAAAATATTATCTTCAACACAGCAAGTGTTTAGATTGCACATAAAGGACTAATAAATGTGAAAAAAAATAAATGGATATATAGAAATCCCCCCTCAACATCACACTTACTCCTTTGACCCTTGCCCTGGTTCCCCATGTTGCCAAAAACAATTTCTTGTTGTTGGTGCAAGTTGTAAACAGATTTTAAGTTCTATTTAGTTTTTGTTTCAGTTTGTGTCTTGTTTCCCTACTGTGAAAGCCATCACTGTTGACTTCTATCCCTGAAGTCTTAGCAACCCACTTACAGAAACTTTTCCCATTTTATCTTGGAAGCAAATGCATTTACATTGCCACCCTCTCAAATGAACTTTCTCTTCTTTTCTGCATTTCCTTTGTTATCTATTTCTGCCCAAGGGAGTTTTTAACTCTTTTTCTCTTAAAGTGTCTGACCTCGCTGCTTATTCTGTCCCTGTCAGCAAATACCTTCATTTACAACTTCAGGAAAGAAGTGGAAAGCAGTTATCTGCATATTTTGCCACTTAAAACTTTTTCTCTGTCCCATTATCTGTGCTCAATTACCATCTCTTTGTTTTTAATCTCAGATATTATAGGGAGACTCAATTTAAACACAAAATAATCAAAATATGTGTTCTTGATGTAAGTTCTCAGTTCTTTACAAATGTAAGTTTATATGTAATTGAATTAAGCAATATGAGGCTTAATATAATGTTGTCTTAGTACTGAATGGAATGCATGACCATTTAAAATAATATTTAATTATTTATATTAAATGAATTTTTGGTTAATTTTTAATTGAGATTCATTCACTTTGATTCTAAAAACATCAAAAGTGGTCACAATATGAAGATTATAGAAAATATATAAATATAGTTATGTATTGCTACACTTTCCTTGAAAATATGATTTTAAAAAAGCATATAGATCTTTCTTTAATCAGTCTATATAAATAATCATATTATTTATCAATGTACAATAAACAGATTATTAATAATATAGTTTTAGAGACACAAAAATAGTGTTTGTGAGGGGATAATTGAATATTTCTAGGAAATATAATGGACTTCCTTTGTGGCTCAGACAGTAAAGAATCTGCCTGCAGAGTAGGAGATTCTGGTTTGATCCCTGAGTCAGTCGAGAAGATCCCCCAGAGAAGGGAAATGGAAGCCATTCCAGTATTCTTGCCTGGAGAATTCCATGGACAGAGGAGCCTGGTGAGCTATAGCTCATGGGTTGCAAAGAGCTGGACATGATGAGTGACTAACACACTCACACACACACACATACACACACACAGGAAGTATAAAAGCTTTAAAAACCAAGCTTTCAAAATGAACAGTACAGAAACTTATTTTGTTATACTACTAGTTTTATGCATGGGAATAAAATATGTCAAAGCACAATCAGAAAGTGTCATTGTATGCATAAATTCATGTGCTATGGTCCAGCTATGAATTATGGTTAAGCTTGAGAGTTTCAGAAAAGCAATTTCTAATTACATATATTTATATTTTATTGCTATGAACTTCTGCACTAGGGAGAATATTACTTTGAACTCTTGAGACACTGTATAATATGCTAGGAAAATATATATATATCTTTTCATATATAAACAAGTATGTGTATATGCATACTCAGTCCTTTCCTGATTATAAAAACACATTTGTAACCAAATTAGGGGGGGGAAGAGCAGAAAAATATACAAAATAGTATAAAATCATCCACAGATCTACCATAAAGTTTGTGTGAAGTTTTGTATGGTGAATAGGTAGCACATAGCATGAAACTGCTGTTATTTTCTGTATCACTATTCTTTCTTATATATTTAAGATTTTTCAGTGACATGATTTGAAAGGCTTTTCCATATGGCATCCTATAGAGTTCTATGATGTGTTTGGTTCATCAGCATATTCCCATAATTTTAAATTGCCTATCACACAGAAATTGATTCAAAGCTAGCAGTTATTAAGACATAATAATAACAAAGAAATTTCAGATGTTTGACATGTATACATTTTATTTATTTATTTTTTAGACATCTGTGCATTTTAAATTCTCAATGATGTGTCTTTGTTATGTATGGGAAAGAAAGTGAAGCCGCTCAGTCGTGTCTGACTCTTTGCGACCCCATGGACTGTAGCCTATTAGGCTCCTCCGTCCATTGGATTCTCCAGGCAAGCGTGCTGGAGTGGATTGCCATTTCCTTCTCCAGGGGATCTTCCCGACCCAGGAATCGAACCCAGGTCTCCCGCATTGCAGGCAGACGCTTTTACCATCTGAGCCACCAGGGAAGCCTGTTATTTATGGGAAGTATGTGCAATTCCGAAGGTAAATTAAAGGTAAATAAACAACCATAAGACAAAAAAACTGAGTTATATACCTTATATTTCATTCATCATTTATCTCATGGGTACTGAATCCACATTTACAATGTCAGTAAATTATCAGTTCAGTTCAGTTCAGTCACTCAGTTGTGTCCGACTCTTTGCAACCCCATGAACTGCAGCACGCCAGGCCTCCCTGTTCACCAACTTCCAGAGTTCACTCATATATTGTCAAATTTAAGAGCCCATCAGGTTTTTTTTTCCATATAACACTGTAATGTATGTATATGTACTTTTTTCTAGTATGATAATTTAGAAAATTAAGTTATTGATTAGAAGTCCTAATACTAATTTTTAAAGATATGCATTTTCCTCTTAGTACATCTGTAGCTGTATCCCTCATATTGATGTCCTGTAGAGTTTTGTTTTTCATCCCATTAAAAATACTTTCTAATTTTCATTGTAGCTCCTTTGGCAAGTTATTTAACATTTTTATTTTTTTAATTTATTTATTTTAATTGAAAGCTAATTACAATATTGTCAATATATTTAAAGATTTCCCAGTAGTAACTGTGTAGTAGTAACTGTGAACACTATTTTGGAGGTAAAACCGATATATATTATGATGGGCTGCTGCTGCTGCTGCTAAGTTGTGTCAGTCATGTCTGACTCTGTGCGACACCATAGACACCCCGGCCCTGGGATTCTCCAGGCAAGAACGCTGGAGTGGGATGCCATTTCCTTCTCCATTGCATGAAACTGAACAGTGAAAGTGAAGTCCCTCAGTTATGTCCGACTCTCCACACGCCATGGACTGCAGCCTACCAGGCTCCTCCATTCATGGGATTTTCCAGGCAAGAGTACTGGAGTGGGGTTGCCGTTGCCTTCTCCGATTAGCTAAGAATACTAAGTAGAGCATTATACCATGAAGTGATGAAACCTGATGCCATAATCTTAGGTTTTTGAATGTTGAGCTTTAAGCCAACTTTTTCACTCTCCTCTTTCACTTTCAAGAGGCTCTTTAGTTCCTCTTCGCTTCCTCCCATAAGGGTGGTGTCATATGCATATCTGAGGTTATGGATATCTCTTCCAGCAGTCTTCATTTCAGCTAGTGCTTCATTCGGCCCATATTTTGCATGATGTACACTGCATATAAGTTAAATAAGCAGGGTAACAATATACAACCTGATATACTTCTTTCCCAATTTTGAACCAGTTCATTGTTCCATGTCCAGTTCTGACTGCTGATTCTTGACCTGCATGCAGATTTCTCAGGAGGCATGTAAGGTGGTTTGGTATTCCTATCTCTAAGAATTTTCCACAGTTTGTTGTGATCCACACAGTCAAAGGCTTTACCATAGTCATTGAAGCAGAAGTAGATTTTTTTTTTCCTGGAATTCTCTTGCTTTTTCTGTAATCCAACAGATGTTGGCAATTTGATCTTTGGCTCCTCTATCTTTTCTAAATCTGGCTTGAACATTTGTCACGTACTATTGAAGCCTAGCTTGGAGAATTTTGAGCATTACTTTGCTAGCATGTGAGATGAGTGCAATTGTGCTAATTTGAATATTCTTTTTGGCATTGCCTGTCTTTGGGATTGGAGTGAAAACTGATCTTTTCCAGTCCCGTGGCCACTGCTGAGTTTTCCAAATTTGCCTGCATACTGAGTGCAGCACTTTCACAGCATCACCTTTTAGGATTTGAAACACTAAGCTAGAATTCCATCACTGCCACTAACTTTATTTGTAGTAAGACTTAGTACTCTCAGATGACTGGCTCTAGGTGAGTGATCACATCATCATGGTTATCTGGGTTATGAAGATTTTTTTTTTTAATATATATAGTTCTTCTGTGTATACTTGTCACCTCTTCTTAATATCTTCTGCTTCTGTTAGGTCCATACTATTTCTGTACTTTATTGGGCCCATCTTTGTATGAAATGTTTCCTCGTTATCTCTGATTTTCTTGCAGAGAGCTCTAGCCTTTCACATTCTATTGTTTTCCTCTATTTCTTCACATTGATTACTTAGGAAGATTTTCTTATTTCTCCTTGCTATTCTTTGGAACTCTGAATTCAAATGGATATATCTTTTCTCCTTTGCCTTTCTCCTCTCTTCCTTTCTTAGCTATTTGTAAGGTCTCCTCAACCATTTTGCCTTTCTGCATTTTTTTTTTCCCTTGGGGATGGTTTTGATCATCACCCTCTATACAATATTATGAACTTCTGTCCATAGCTTTTCAGGCACCCTGTCTATCAGATCTAATTTCTCCAATCTATTTCTCACTTCCACTGTATAATTGTAAGGGATTTGATTCAGCTCACACATGAGTGGCCTAGTGGTTTTACCTACTTTCTTAAATTTAAGCCTGAATTTTGCAACAAGGAGTTCATGAGCTGATCCACAGTCAGCTCCTGGTCTTGTTTTTGCTGACTGTATAAGCTTCTCCGTCTTAACTGTAAAGAATATAATCAATCTGATTATATTCTGCACACTTATTTTGCTCCCTTAAAGGGTGTTTTTTAACCTATCTTTAGTCCATCCATAATTTCTCTACTAAAATCCATGTAGATTTTGTTGTTTTCTTGTAAAAGATTCCTCTTATTTAGACAGCTTCGGTATTTATTCTTTTGGAAAGAGTATATTTTTGTCATCTATTTTTCCCCTCTAAATCTAAAAATAATGTTATTTTAGTTCTAGGTAACTTTTTATTTGATCCTACAGTAACAATGATCTCATCAAAATGTCTGCCCTTATAACTTATATGAATCATTTTCTTCTTTCTTATTTTTATGAACTTAATGATTTCATATCTTTAGATACATCATGTGATATATCTTCAATTTAGTTGATTTTGTATTAAAAGAGTTTAAAATTTATCATTGTGTACATTGTGTTTGTATGTGTGTGTGTGTGTTGTTATATAGGCTTAATGTGAATAAAAGCACAGGTAAAACTACTTTTAGAATGGTAACTAAGGGACTAATTTTGTTTTGTCCTATTTAATAGAACCCAGGTTTATACAGCAAATAGAGGTCATATGCCTTATATGTCCATTTATTTAACACATACTTTAAGTTGACATTACCTGCCAACCTACAAATTACAACAGTGAACACGACAAAATGCAAAATAACATTTTATAAAATATTCTGTAATTATGAACATTTAGTAATTTTAATCTAATTTTTAGAGAATGTACATGTGTGTTAGTGATAGTAAACAGCCAAAGCTGACAAGTGTTTTGGTAAATGCTTTCTCCTTCAAAGTGTCTAAGTCTCCTATAGAAAATCATTTATCTGGATTGCATTTCTGTAAATAATGAAACAACTTCATATATAATTTAAAGTAAATCTCCAACATGAAACACTCTGAGTGAATCTCTATAAAGCATATACAAATAGAAATGCGTCAGTAAACTACTGCAAATGCGACAAAATGTATTTTAATACATTATTTTACAAAGTAAATTTTCACTTATCACCCTATTTTTGCTTTTTATATATATTTTTTTCCTACTGAGGCTTAGTGTAGGGCTAACAAGAATCACTTAATGAGTCAAATTATTGTTCGGCTTCTATCTTCTTTCATCTGTGCCTCTGCCTCTGAAATGAGAATTAGCATTGGTTCAGCTAAAAAAAAGAAAAAGTGGATTCTCCAATTATCCTCTTAAATGTAATTTTTCAGAATAACACATAAACATTATATCTGCAATTTTCCTTTGATTTTGCATTGTCTAAGAATGATAGTTTTTCAGATTTTGTAGTTTCATCAATATCTTATGTTTACCTTGTATTGCAGTAAGTTCTTAGTAGGAGATGCACTTAAATAGTTGGTAGGCTTCGATAGTGATATATTTTTCTGAACAATAATTATAGCAATTTACCTTATAGCTTAACTTTAAACAAGAAATTGGGAGAACTTTCAAAGGGAAAAAGTTCAAATTGATTTAAATAACCTGACACACTAAGCTCTCTGTTGTTCATTTTTCTTCCCAAATATCTGTTTATGACTCAGCTGTTCAAAATTATCTGCTTAATTAAATCAATGTTCACATAGTACTGTATATATCCAAAGTGCATATGGAGAGAAGAAATGGAAGAAATATGCTTCAAATGAAATATTTTAAATAAAGCTCCATGCTAAATTTGACATATTAAGTATTTAAATATGCTTTTCTTGCATGTGTGGATGTGTGCTAAGTTGCTTCAGTCTTGTCTGACTCTTTGCAACCCTATGAACTGTAGTCTGCTTCTCTGTCCATGAGGTTCTCCAGGCAAGAATACTGGAGTAGGTTGCCCATGCCCTCCTCCACGGGATCTTCCCAACCCAGGGTTCAAACCCATATCTCACATGCTCCTGAACTGCAGGCAGGTTTCTACCTACTAAGCCACCTGGGAAGCCCCTCCTGCATTAGTAGCTGGGTTCTTCACCACTATGCTACCTGGGAAGTCCATATGCCTCTCTTACTTTGCTTTAATTTTTTAAAAGCCTCACAATCCTTAGATTATCATTTGATAGTGTATTATTATTTTGTAATTACTTTGCAATTCATTTATTCTACTTGAGATATTTACTACAACAGGAAGAACACATTCCTTCGCCCCCCCTTTTTTTTCCTTGAATCAAAGTTAAGTGATATGGATCCTAATTTTAAAATATATGTGATTAGAGAAGTTGAACATGAAGCTATTATGACACTATTTAATTCTATCTGGGAAATTCAATTATCTAGTTTTCAGGTGTGCCAAGTAACTCTTTCCTAAATTAGATGATCATGTTTCTTCACTTGTTATTAAAATAACAAATACAAAGGTGACTTCAACATAAGTCCACATCAAGAAGATAGAATATAATATTTACCAAAACGTAAAAAAAGAGGACTAAATACCTACAAACTGAAATGATAAATCTATGGCTCTCAAAATTAATTTAAATATTTAATTAAATATGAAATTTTATTATGATGTTAGTTGCTGCTCTGTGAATATCTGACTTCTTTCTCAGACTGTTAAAGTTCCAAATGTCAGAAATAAATTCAACTATTTGAAAATGGTGATTTTTAGCTCCTAAGACTTTTGAATATTTGGTGAGTGTTTATCATACACTAAATCAAATCAAACTTATTCTGCTGAGATTGTATCTTTTGTATTATTTGATGATCCTACACATATTCAAAGTATTTGTATGCATTTGACTTTTAACAAAATGAAATTTAATAAAGAAATTAAAAAAAAAGAATGGGATAAACACTGTAAACACATGATGTCAGAAAGTTAAGAGTTTATTTTAGAATAACTTTGCAAGTGTCAGGCAATGAAATATTGCAGATTAATAAAATAAATGCATTTTATGATAGATTGCGCCTGAGATTCCACATTTCTTTACATTACAAAAAGGAAAGAAAATATGAATTGAGGGATATATAGGTAAAATCAAGTTATTTT
>SJYW01050582.1:0-12876 GCA_006410735.1 Raphicerus campestris | reverse complement strand
CCAATCTCAAAGAATGTTCAAACTACCACACAATTGCACTCATTTCACATGCTAGCAAAGTATTACTCAAAAATCTCCAAGAAAAACTTCAACAGCACACGAAAAGAGAACTTCCAAAAGTTCAAGCTGGATTAAGGAAAAGCAGAGGAACCAAAGAACAAATTGCCAGCTTCCGTTGGATCATAGAAAAAGCAAGAGATTTCCAGAAAAGCATCTGCTTTATTGACTGTGCTAAAGCCTTTGACTGTGTGGATCACAACACACTGAGGAAAATTTTTAAAGAGGTGGAATACCTGATCACCTTACCTACCTCCTGAGAAACCTGTATGCAGGTCAATAAGCAACAGTTAGAACTGGACATGGAACAATGGACTTTTTCCAAACTGGGAAAGGGGTAGTCAAGGCTGTGTATCATCACCCTGCTTTATACCTTTATAAAGGTACATTCACTGCATATATGTTATACCTTTGAAGTATATGCAGAGCACATCATGTGAAATGCCAGGCTGGATGAAGCACAAGCTGGAATCAAGATTGCTGGGAGAAATATCAATAACCTGAGATATGCAGATGACATCACACTTATGGCAGAAAGTGAAGAGGAACTAGAGTCTCTTGATGAAAGTGAAAGAAGAGAGTAAAAAAGCTGGCTTAAAACTTAAGATTCAAAATATGAAGATCACGGCATCTAGTCCCATTTCTTCATCATGGCAATAGATGGGGAATCAGTGACAGACTTTATTTTCTTGGGCTCCAAAATCTTTGCAGATTGTAACTGCAGCTATAAAATTAAAATGCACTTGTCCTTTGGAAGAAAAGCTATGATCAACCTAGACTGTGTGTTAAAAAGCAGAGACATCACTTTGCAATAAATCTCTGTCTAGTCAAAGCTATGATTTTTCCAGTAGTCCAGTATGGATATGAGAACTGGACCACAAAGAATGCTGTGCACTGAAGAATTGATGCTTTTGAACTGTGGTGTTGGATAAAACTTGAGTCCCTTGGACTGCAAGGAGATCAAACCTGTCAATCCTAAAGAAAATCAATCCTGAATTTTCAATGGAAGGACTGAGGCTGAAGCTGAAGCTCCTATATTTTGGCCACCTGACACGAAGGGCCAAATCATTAGAAAATACCTTAATGCTGGGAAAGACTGAAGTCAGGAGGAAAAGGGGACAACAGAGGAAGAGATGGTTGAATGGCATCACTGACTCAATGGACATGAGTTTGAGCAAGATCTGGGAGTTGGTGAAGGACAAGGAAGCCTGCTTTTCTGAAGTTCCTGGGGTCACAAAGAGTCAGACTCGACTGAACAACAACAATGTGAGGCACCCATTTATCAAACTTTTTCATCTTTACAACTTCCTTCAAATGCTGAATGAAGATATAATATTTGATGCAGAGTTCTTCTGCAACTTCTTATGTAATTTTAAGAGAATCAACTTCAGTGGTCTTCTCAGTTGATCATTGTCAACTTCTGATAACTGGCCCCTACATGCTTCATCTTTAAGGCTGTCTCCTTTGCAAAATGTCTTGAACCATCACTGCACTGTGTGTTCCTGGGACAAATGCATTGTTGATGTTATTGTTGCTTTATGACAGATTCTGAACTCAAATAAGAAAATCACCTGATTTTCTAACATCATTTCCATAGTGAATAAAATAAATAAATATAAAATAAGGAGAAAGTGATGTCATTAACAACAGCAGCAACAACAAAAACATAAAGCAAGAAATGCACATTAAATTTGTTGTCATTCAGTTGCTCAGTCGTGTCCTACTTTTTGAGACCCCATGAACTGCAGCACACCAGGCTTCCCTATCCTTCGCTATCTCCCAGAGTTTGCTCAAACTCATGTCCATTGAGTCAATGATACCATCCAACCATCTCATTCTCTGTAGTCCCCTTTTCCTCCTGC
This sequence comes from Raphicerus campestris, assembly GCA_006410735.1. Taxonomy (NCBI): domain Eukaryota; kingdom Metazoa; phylum Chordata; class Mammalia; order Artiodactyla; family Bovidae; genus Raphicerus; species Raphicerus campestris. Next base: position 10,957 of record SJYW01050582.1, on the reverse strand, counting down.
CCTAGTCTTCCCCAGCATCAGCATCTTTTCTAATGAGTTGGCTCTTTGTATCAGGTGGCCAACGTATTGGAGCTTCAGCTTCAGCATCAGTCCTTCCAAGGAATATTCATGGTTGGTTTCTTTAAGCACTGACTGGTTTGATCTTCTTGCAGTCCAATGGACCCTCAAGAGTCTTCTCCAACACCACTGTTCAAAAGCATCAATTCTTAGGCACCAAGGCTTCTTTATAGTCCAGCTCTCAGATCCATGCATAGCATTCATTTAGAATGTATTCTAACATCAAAGGATAAATTTCAACAATGCAAAAACCACAATTACTTTTGTACCAACCTAATATTTCTTAGCATGTTCATTCCTACTGACTGATTTTTGACCTGTAAAGCACTGTTAGTCTCCATTGCTTTATAGCTTTGTCAACACATGGATCAATCTTTTTAATTTTAGCCACTGTGATGAATGTTTAGTAGTATCACATTGTGTTTTTAATTTGCATTTGTTGATTAATTTTGAAATTGAGTACCCTCTTTTAGCCATTTTAATATATATGTTATGAATGGCCTGTTAACATTTCTTGCTCATATTTTATTTTTTATGTTTTCCATTTTGTTAGTTTTATATATGGTAAATATAATCTCTGACATTATGACTTGGCTTTCATTATCTAATGGAATCTTAATTTTAATGTAATATAGTTTATCAATCTTTTCCATTACAATTAATTTTTTTATGTTCTGGCTAATGTCTTTTCATATACAAAGTCTGAAGGTATATTTTTAATGTGTCATACTCTATGTACTTTATTGTTCACCTTTCACATTGTAGTTTTAAAGTGAAAGTAGTTTTAAAATACATTTAATTAAGATATCATGGTATTAGTGCAAAACTAGATAAATGGGCCAAACAAAGGACACTGGAAATTAAAAAAAAAAAAAATCTGTCCATAATGGCATAAGACATAGCATATATAGACACTCTTGCAGAGCAATGGAGTAAAATATGTTATTTTTAAAACTGATACAAAGTCAGTTTGATATTCATACCAGGAAAGAAAAGAAATGGCCTACATATCACTAGAATACACAAAGTAAATCTCAGGAGAACTGCAGATCTAAATGTGAAAGATGAAATAATAAAGTTCCTAGAGTATAATATATTTAAAAGTTAGCTTTATGACCTCAGATATGAGCAGACTTATTAGGCAGGACATAAAAAAAATGGCAAATGGTAAAAGAGTAATATTTCATAGCTGATATAATGCCTCTCGTNTTCTAGGTACCAGAAATATTTTGAATTTTCAAAAGACATTTCAGAACTCTACTCTTATGAAGGAAGTACATTATATATAATCAACTATATATATTTATAATATTCAACCTGATTATATGCATACTAATGTCACATAAATGTTTATTAATAAGCTGTTTTATTAATATAAAATTAAATAAAATATGAAGGGGGCATTTTAATTGTTGCTTGAATAATATCTTTAGTTATATGTTCTTTCCTTCTTTGTAATAAACAGTGTGTGTGTGTCCCTGTGTACTTTTTCTCCAAAACAAAACAAGTGAACATAAACAGTTGATAATGTCATTTCAACAATACACTAATCAAGGAAATGAACTGTGTAGTTCTCCTAGCCTTTATCCCTTGAAAACATGATTATACCTGATTCTTCAGATCTGGGGATGGCAGCTTGCCTTCAAACATCAGGTTCTGGTGGACATAAGAAAGTTTATTGATTTTTAGTTATTTTCTGTTGTTGCTATTTTAAGGATGATGGCTTCTAAACTTAAATGTCAGAGCTGAATGAAGAGTTTCACTTAATTTTCCTAAGATGTTTGTATAATTCTATGACATTTTATCACATCGATTCATATGACTGAACTACAGTTCAATTTAAGAACTCCTGTTAGCAAAGGAACTTGTGACCCCATGGACTATAGTCCACCAGGCTCCTCTGTACATGAGGATTCTCCAGGCAAGAATACTGGAGTGGATTGCCATGCCCTCCTCCAGGGGATCTTCCTAACCCAGGTATTGAACCTAGGTCTTTCACATTGAAGGTAGATTCTTTACCATCTGAACCATCAGGAAAGACCCCTATCACCTAGATTCATATAACTGAATTACAGTTCAAATTAAGAACTCTGCGGTAAGCAAAGGAACTTAGTTGAAAGAAGATTAAAGACATGCCAATTAGTAGATAAGTTTCGTGAAACACATTTAGTGATTTCTCTTGTAAAGTATTAGTTACTCAGTCGTGTCTGACTCTTTGTGACCCTGTGGACTGTAGCCCACCATGCTCCTCTGTACACAGGTTTCTCCAGGCAAAAATACTGGAGTGGGTTGCCATTTCCTTCTCCAAGGGATTTTCCTGATCCAGGGAGTGAACCTGGGTCTCCCGTATTGCAGGCAAACTCTTTACTGACTGAGCCACCATATGATTTTTGTAAAGGTTGAGATTTTTTACAATTTCACTTTGAAATTCTTTTGTAAAAGTTGAAAGGAAAATACTTACCTTGGAAATCCTGTGGTTGTCCTGCTCTAGTATTATAATTGGAGAAGAGAAGACAAGTATAACTTTTCACAAGCACTGTATCAATTAATTGAAACAACTGCATTTTAAGTACTACACCCAAATATTTAAATACAGAAGCATAATGTTAACAACCATTGCAAACACTAATGGTAAAATGTATTGACATGTCATTATAATGAGTTTGCTTCCTGTGCTTTTCTCTATTTTGATCATGCCTGTGAAATTTCATTAGATTAAGAGGAACAGCCTATGACATTTTCTTGTGATGAATTAGTATAAATCTAGAGATTTTATTTGTGATAANACACCCAAATATTTAAATACAGAAGCATAATGTTAACAACCATTGCAAAAACTAATGGTAAAGTGTATTGACATGTCATTATAATGAGTTTGCTTTCTGTGCTTTTCTCTATTTTGATCATGCCTGTGAAATTTCATTAGATTAAGAGGAACTGCCTATGACATTTTCTTGTGATGAATTAGTATAAATCTAGAGATTTTATTTGTGATAATGTAAATCAACTGAACAGAAACTTAAACATTAAGAGTCCAGATGCATTTCATATAGTGTCCTATGTAAGTAGTAACCATTTTAAAGTCCCTAAAATTGTAATTGTAATTACCATTTCTTTATTTTCTTATATTGTCCACAAATATCTCTGTCTGTACATCTGTTTTTGACTCTTCTCTGTGAATTTAAAAAGAATAAGCACATTCAGGAATGAGATCGATAACTGTACTGAGAATTATCTCATTACATCTGACATTATGTATCCGGCAGATGGCTGGAAAAGATAGTTTCTTATATTCTGCTATTTTTGTTTCCTTAGCATTAGAGATATTCAGAAATACAAAGGAAAAACATCATTTTTCTTTTAAAGGGCATGCTTTATGTTAATCTCTAACTCTCCTTGTGGAAGAGGCAATCTGAGAAGTAATTTTGTTAGAGAGGAGGAAGAAAGGATATAAACAGGTCAAAGGTATTACACAACCATCAACATCATAAATTATTTTGTATTATGCAATGATGCACTGATTTTATATACAATTAAGACAAATGATTTTGTCAAATAGTTTTACTATGAAAAGGATTGCCAAAGATTTTTATATTTACTTTCTGGGGTATCTAGGACATAAAATACATTTTCTATAGAGTGCTTTGAAATTTACATTTCTTGATGATTTGCCAATGATGTAACATGGTAAGTAGGTCATGGACTTCAATTAACGCACATTTAATTTTTTAATGACATACTAATTTGGGGTTTCAAAGAGACAGACATGACTGAAGCAACTTAGCATGCACATATGCAATCTACAAGTGATCTACATTTTGGTGACTAAAAAGGATGAGTTTTAATAGGAAAAATCACAAATAAGAAAGAAAGTATTGCATTAAATAACTTTTCCTTCTATCCTGGACAGTCTTTTTTTTCCAAAGCATTTGGGACTATGTTTCTTTTCTGATTGAAAATATTGTTTAAAGTGAGGATCATAAAATTTAACTTAAACTTTCTCAACATTTCATTTAAAATATAACTTTAAAATATTACACATTACATTCAAGTATTAAAAACTTAAAATACACACATGGACACACATACACACATTAACTTTGCTTTTTCAAAGTATTTTATGCCTGGTTTTTATCATGTCTTTCCAAAATGTACTTTTTTCCTGGCAATAAACTTTGAAATTCATATGAATATTTTGTAATTAAATATCAAGTACTACTAGCATAAACAAGTTTGAAATAAAACAAGTGATTTTTCACAAGTACACATATCATTTTATAGGTAAATAAATATCTGTTAGATATTTATCTGCTAATGACAAACATTTAGCGTTAGCAGTCTGTTTTTAAAGGAGTTTAATGATTAATCTACTGATTCTGTTCAAATTTTATTGGAATTTAAAGAGCACTTTTACTTTAATAAGTAACCTACTGAGTGACTGTCAGTTTATAGAACTTACTGGAAACATAAAAACCCCACAGTACTAAACATGCAGAAAAGACATGTATATGTTATACATATATAGTATGCAGCAAACTGTTTATATGCAGAGATAAGACAATTTCTCAAACAAGAAAATCAGAAGAGCCCTGACACAAGAGAAAAAATTACCAATATGTATCAAACTGAGGTGATGCCAAAGAATGTTCAAACTACTGAACTACTGCACTCATTTCACACGCTAGCAAAGTAATGCTCAAAATTGCCCAAGCCAGGCTTCAACAGTATGTGGACCGTGAACTTCCAGATGTTCAAGCTGGATTAGAAAAAGCAGAAGAACCAGAGATCAAATTGTCAACATCCGTTGGATCACTGAATAAGCAACAGAATTCCAGAAAAACATCTACTTCTGCTTTATTGACTATGCCAAAACCTTAAACCGTATGGATCACAGAAAACTTTAAACAATTCTGAGAGAGATGGGAATACCAGACCACCTAATCTGTCTCCTGAGAAATCTGTATATAGGTCAAGAAGCAACCGTTAGAACCGGATAAGGAACAACAGACTGGTTCCAAATTGGGAAAGGAGGACATCAAGGCTGTATATTGTTACCCTGCTTATTTAACTTATATTCAGAACACATTATGCCAAATGCCAGGTAGGATGAAGCACAAGCTAGAATCAAGATTGCTGGGAGAAATATCAATAACCTCAGATATGCAGATGACACCACCCTTATGGCAGAAAGTGAAGAACTAAAGAGCCACGTGATGAAAGTAAAAGAGGAGTGAAGAAGCTGGCTTAAAACTCAGCATTCAAAAACTAAGATCATGGCATGCATTCCCATCACTTCATGGCAAATAGAAAGGGCAACAATAGAAACAGTGAGACAGTTTACTTTCTTGGGCTCAAAAATCACTGCAGATGGTGAGTGCTGTGGCCATGGAATGAAAAAAAACACTTGCTCCTTGGAAGAAAAGCTATGACCAACCTAGACAGTGTATTAAAAGCAGAGACATTACTTTGCCAACACAGGTCCCTTTAGTCAAAACTATGGTTTTTCCAGTGGTCATGTATAGATGTGAGAGTTGGACTATAAAGAAAGCTGGGTGCCAAAGAATTGATGGTTTTGAACTGTGGTTTTGGAGAAGACTCCTGAGAGTCCCTTGGACAGCAAGGAGATCAAGTCAGTTGAGCCAGAAGGAAATAAGTCTGAATATTCATTGGAAGGACAGATACTAAAGCTAAAACTCCAATACTCTGGCCACCTAATATGAAGAACTGACTCATTGGCAAAGACCGTGATTCTGGGAAAGATTGAAGGCGGGAGAAGAAGGGGATGACAGAGGATGAGATGTTTGGATGGCATCACTGACTCAAAGGACGTGAGTTTGAGCATGCTCTGGGAGTTGGTGATGGACAGGGAAGCCTAGCATGCTGCATTCCATGGTGTTGTAAAGAGTCAGACATGACTGAGTGAGTGGTCTGAACTTGGGAGAAGAAAATATTTCCAAGTAGTTTTAGAAGGAGTGATTTCCTCCTTCTCTCAAACTCTCCAAGATACATTAAGTTAAGAAATTAAGAAGTGTAACAACAACAAAAAAAAAAACTGCTTTCAATATATGAAAGGAGAGAGTATGTGTGTTCATATATTTGCATAAAAACACTTGTGAAAAACATAAATAAATGTGCTAAACTTACAGAGAGGTAGCGTTAGTAAGCAGCAGTGGAAGCAATATTCTTTGCTGTATGTATTTTCATGGTTTTATTTGTCAAACTTGTGATTTTATGAAACATTCAAGCTATAGTTTGTTCTTATTGTTGTTTATCTAAATCAAGTCTGACTCTCTGCAATCCCATGAACTGCAGCATGCCAGGCTTTCCTGTCCTTCACTATCTCCCTGAATTTGCTCAACTAGTATTAATTGAGTCATTGATGCCATCCAACCATCTCATCCTCTGTTACCTCCTTTTCCTCTTGCTCACAATCTTTCCCAGCATAAGGGTCTTTTCCAATGAGTGAGCTCTTACATCAAGTGGCCAAAGTACCAGAGCTTCAGTTTTTCACATCAGTCCTTCCAGTGAATACTCAGGGTTGATTTCCTTTAGGATTGACTGGTTTGATCTCTCAAGAGTTGACAAGGCTCTCAAGAGTTTGCTCTAACACTACAGTTCAAAGGCATCAATTCTTTGGTGCTCATCTTTCTTAAAGGTCCAACTCCCACACCTATACATGACTCCTGGAAAAGCATAGCTTTGATTATATGAAACTTTGTCAGCAAAATGATGCCTCTGCTTTTTAATACACTCTACATCTGCCATAGCTTTTCTTGGTTCCCTTTTGATTTGAGCTATTCACATATCTTTGGTGAAATGTTTTATTTTATTCACAATTTTATGTACACATTATATTTCAATAGTCTTTTTAAGAAATACCATAAACCAACATTAAACTGTTAATCATTCAGTTGTGTCTGACTTTTTGTGACCCCATGGACAGGATGAAATATATCATATAAAATCCTATGACTTTATTTTTTAATATTAAAATATCTATGTCCTTCAAAGTTTTTAAAAGCAATTCTTCTATTCTCTTAAGAAAATTTGTATTACTTTGACCAGTATGGTAACCCGAATGAAACTCCATGGGCATGGCCACTCCAGAGCTTTATGATAAAAAAAATTGGTTAACATGTTATTGACACTACTTGATTTATGCTGTGTAATTAAGAAATATAATAATTCAGATAACATACCCATTTCCTTGTAGGGGAATATTTTATAATATACATATAAAAGAGTTTATAAATATTCACTAACTTTGCCAACTTTTTAGTCATAATAAAACCTAATATGTTTTGCATTAATGAAAATATACTAATTCATAAAATATAATAATAAAACAATTGAAGTATTTATAGAAGAATTGAATTTTCAGTGAGGAAAATTTCAGTGTTACGAGTTTTCAATTTTCCTTTTCCATGAGGTATTTTATAAATGTTAATGATATAAACCCTTAAGAAAGGCAGTCAAAATGCCATTGAANTGAAAATGTACTAATTCAGAAAATATAATAATAAAACAATTGAAGTATTTATAGAAGAATTGAATTTTCAGTGAGGAAAATTTCAGTGTTACGAGTTTTCAATTTTCCTTTTCCATGAGGTATTTTATAAATGTTAATGATATAAACCCTTAAGAAAGGCAGTCAAAATGCCATTGAATACTCCTTGTTCCCATTTCATCCGAATGCAAACTAGATCTACCCAGGCTATTTTCTAGAGATTTATTGTAATAAAGTTGCCAGGTTAAGCAAATAAAAATACAAGGCACTCAGTTAAATTTGAATTTCAGATATTCAACAAGTATTTTTTTGCTCTAGTAGAAACATACTCATGCAATATTTGGGGCATACTCATATAAAATGTATTTGCTATATTGAAGCTCAAATCTATTTAGGCTTTTTGTATTTTATCTGGCAATCCTAAGTGAAAGCCTCTAGATCAAATTTGTTCAGATAATCTCATAAATTTGGGAGAGTAATAATGCATTCTACTTACTTTAAAGATGGACGCCATTTTATTAAAGTGATCCTAAAATGATACCAGTTGTTTTAGTAAGACCAAGAGTTGTATACTTTCATTCTCAGAAGTGCCCTGCATTGAAAGTGTTATAAATTTTATGTGCTTTGAAAAGGGATAAGCGTATCTTGGGTTTCTACTATTCTTTGAAACATTCTTGTGTTTCAATCACAAACTTTAATCACTAGAAACACAGACATGAATAATAACATATAAGAAGCTCACCATGCTTTCTGGGTTATATTTATGCAAAATAAAAAGTCTATAATATAAAACTAGCAACTTTATTTTCAGTAAAAAGCTGGCTCTGTTACCTGAGAAAAGAAAGACCAGAATACAGATGCTGTGACAGCAAGATAATCATTGTAGCGTTATTAACAGAATCAGTTCAAAAGTCCTATGTACTTCCCAGCCAATGATAAGGAATTCACATTTATTTTCCCGAAAGCTGTACTCATGAAGATGAGATACTAGTAAAAGGGCCAAATAAAACTACTAATTACTCCAGCAAAATGGAATGATTGCCTGGACTTTTATATTTGAACTTCAAGGACTTTTTAGGTCTTTATTTCATTTTCCCTACTCTAAGCAAGCACCTCATTATCCTGTATGCACTGTGTTCATGCAAATATACTTGATTCTATATCTGATTCAACTGCCTCAATTATAAGGTCTTAGCTCTCCAGCCTGACTTCCTATCTTATTTCCTTATTGTTGGATTAAATTTGCTAGATCAGATAGAAAACAGCTGATAGCCAAAAGAGAGAAAGAAAGGAGAGGAGTGGGGAAGATGGGGAAGGGAGAGAGAGAGAAAGAGAGAGACAGAGACAGGGAGAACAAATGCCTTAAATTGATGTTACACATACTCACCCTGGAGAATGGAACAGCAATCCAGTCCAGTATCCTTGTCTGGAGAATCCCATGGAAAGATAATCCCAAGGATAGAGGAGCCTGGCAGGCTACAGTCCATGGGATTGTAAAGAGTCGGACATGACTGAGCGACTCACACACACACACACACACACACACACACACACACAAACATGCACGCACATGCGCACGCTAACATACTTTCAAGGGACTCTCAAGAGTCTTCTCTAGCACCACAATTAGAAACTGTCAATTCTATCACATTTGTATGTGACTACTGTGATAGTACCTATATATAAACAATATATAGTTACCCCTGTCTCATTTTTCTTCTTCTTCTTTATTTTTTTTTTGCCTGAACTTTTTTCTTCTGAACATTTCCATCAAATATAAACTCAACCTAATGTCTTTAGTCCTAAAACAAGTTCCTGTCTTCCACATCATTTCCAGGCTTTGCCCCACATTTTTATTACTAGTTTTCCCTCTATGCAATATTCACTCTTAGCTCTAGATCTCTCAGTAACTGTGATCATAAGTGGCTATTAAAAGGAGGGGAAAATATGATTATTCATTATTCTGGTAACCTAAGGATTCATAGTGTTTTCTCTGCTTTTAAATATTAACCTCTTATTCACATAACCACCCCCTTCAATCTTGAAAAGAATCACTTTCACTAATCTTAACCATGGGAGGAAGATTTAGAATATCTTTGACAAAAGATAAGAAATCCTCATGCAAAATCACACTATTTTAATGTGAGAAAATATGAATTAGAATAAGTTTAAAATCATTCAGACATTGCACTAGAGTTTTTTACATTATAATATTGCAAGGCAATATTAACAAATTAAATACCTTACAAATGTAAAAAAGCATTATACTGAAAGCTATGGGAATTATCAAGATCACTGGATTAATTGGCAGAAAATGAAGATAAATTTGGTATTAGGTATATAGTCAGTTATTTATTTAGGGAAATACATCACTGCTAAATTCAATCCAAAGGATTTACTTAACATGCCTATAAAAAAAATCACTGAAAGCAATACTCCAAATGAGCTCTAAAAAGAGAAAGTTTTGTTCATAACTTATTTTACCAGAATAATACATCTATATTAAAACTGCTAAAAACTGCTAAATATAACTATAACTAGATGAGTAAATATAAATGATCATGCAAGCTTCAGTTCAAACCAAGTAAAGTGCATTTAATCTTATAGGAACAGTTTTCATTGACAAAATTTCATATGTAAACATGAAAACAATGAGTTATCTGGAGGTTAAATTAAGCCCATGTTATTTGGTCTGTGAATGAGCAATTACTAATAGAGGGAATTCAGCTCTTTCTTATTTCTACATTATTAAATCCGCTCCACCTAAACAAAGCATTTTACTGCCTAAGTTATCTTTCTTATAAGTTTAAATAATTTCTTGTCACTTACCTTGAACAAAATAGCAAATTTGAGCTGCCAGAGTTGTGATGAATATTAACATTTCAGTAAACACATGATAAGCATTTTCAGNAACAAAGCATTTTACTGCCTAAGTTATCTTTCTTATAAGTTTAAATAATTTCTTGTCACTTACCTTGAACAAAATAGCAAATTTGAGCTGCCAGAGTTGTGATGAATATTAACATTTCAGTAAACACATGATAAGCATTTTCAGATTTAATAAAAACATCCCCTTCCTTCTTGGCATAAGATCCTTCCCTGGTAAAGAATCTGCCTGAAATACAGGAGACCCTGGCTCAATCCCTGGGTTGGGAAGAGCCCTTGGAGAAGGAAATGGCAACCCACTCCAGTATTCTTGCCTGGGGAATCCCATGGACAGAGGAGCATGGTGACTTACATTCCGTGGAGTAGAAAAGAGTCATACACAATTGAGTGAATAACACACAAAAACATCCCCTGGGTGCTGCAAAACCTCTTTTAGATAGCCAAGAAAACTACGTATTGACTAAACTATGCAAAATAATAGAGTAATTTAATTGAACGAGTAAGATC
>SJYW01050579.1:669541-702587 GCA_006410735.1 Raphicerus campestris | reverse complement strand
ACACGTCAGCCCATAGGAAAAGAGCTGCTGAGGGCAGTGTGCTGGGCTCATGCTGTCGTGTGCGTCTTCCCAGAGTCAGCCTTGAGCCTGCGGGACCCTGCCGCTCTTGCAGGGACTTTCTCCCTCTGGAGACCGAGGCAGCCCTTTGGCTACCAAGCATGCCAAGTGGCGCCATTCTCCAGCCTTTCTCCCCTTCTGGTGCAGGGTCATCGCTTAGAGCACAGTCCTCATCATCAGTGTGTGCAGCTGGGAGCTGTCAACAAGCCGATGAACCTGCCGAGATCAGTTCTGGTCTGACTTGGTCTCATTAGAAAGCACAGTAGTTGCTAAAAGGTGTAGGTCATGTCAAAGGAAGTTTAATGGAATAAATGCCTTTTTCTTGTTTCTGTTGAGTTCATCTCTTGTTCTGAACAGACTTCACTGGTTTGGTTTGGATGACATGTCCTTGGCTGCTGTCCTGAGGAGTGGTTTCCATGCCTGGCTGTTGCAGGGAGAACCGTGGTGGTGGAGCTGGGTTTCATGTGTGACATCTCCCACATGCGGGTCTGTTGACACCTTAGCTGGCACTCAGGTCTCAAGTCTTCAATCTCTTTTTAAAGTGAAACTTTACTCTGTTCTGGAATTGCCACAAGGAGGGTATTACACGGGGTTGGCTGCCCACGGGCCTGCACGTTATTTTGCATAACTTCCGCAGAAATTGATGCTGTGGTGGTAGATACCAGGTTTGCAGGAAATGTGTCCCTCAGCATGTGCTCTGGCCTTATCTTTCTTGTTTAGCTTCTTCTCTTCACTGTGAAATATTTTTATTTCCCTGGTTGTGAAGAACCTGAATTGTGTCTGACACGTCCCTCATGCAGGTGGCCAGGGACTGAAGTGGCAGGAAGTGCTGTTTGCTCTAGGAAAACACTTCATGGGCTCCTTTTCACCTTGTTCCTCTCCAGACCAACTCTGTTCCTGGTCAGTGGGCACTGTGCTAGGAGCTGTGGGAGGGATGGTACTTGCAGGGGTCCTTGATTGGTGTCCGGACCTCAGAGAAGGAGGCGGGGCTGGGGTGAGCGTGAGGGCTGGAGAGGCCTGTCCACCTAGGCTGTGAGCGGGTGGCTTTGTGGAAGGCAGGGGCTACTGCCTGATTGACGGAGGCTGCGCCCCTGCTTGAGTTCTAGAAGCCTCCAGGGCCTCCCCTTGTGACCCATTCATCAGGCTCCTGAGACCCCCTCCACGCCAGTGAGGCCCTAGCATAGGACAGTCTTGGCTAACAGGGCTGAGGGTGTGCCGCCATTAATGGATCAAGAATATGAATTTAAAAAGCAGTTGATTGAACTTTGTATAGTCTCTGGATCTGAATAACTCGTGCTCCGTCGCTCAGCATGTCCAACTCTTTGCAGCTCTATGGACTGTAGCCCACCAAGGTCCTCCATTTATGGGATTCTTCAGGCAGGAATACTGGAGAGGGTTGCCATCTTCTCCTCCAGGGGATCTTCCCAACCCAGAGATTGAACCCACATCTCAGGTGACTCCTTGCATTGGCAGATGGATTCTTTACCACTGAACCACCTGGGAAGCCCAGTAAGCCAAATTATAAAATTGTCTCATGGAATTTATCACATCAAATTTAACATGTTGATGTTTCTAATGACCTTTTACAAGAACAGAATGTAGACACTATTGTTGAAACCAATGTGATCCCTTTTTCTAGAGAAACATTTGTACTTTGTGACAACATGAGGTGTACTGGTGAGCAGTATTCTCTGTGGTGAGCAGGCCATGGGCAGAGCCCACTTGTCAGGGTCTTCCTAGGCAAGCTTCCCACCTCAGGCCCCAGTTTGGGCTCTGCCCTCTCTAAGCTGTGGCCAGTCTCTGTGGTGACAAGCCAACAGTGGCCCTGTTTCCAATTCTGATGTGTGGGTCTTTCTCACACCAAGCAGTTCTATGACATCAGCTGGCTATCCCACAGTCTAACTCAATTCTGACACCACGCAGGGAGAGTATCAGATCCCATGAGTGACAGGCTCAGTCCTGTGTGTCAGGAACAGCCAGGCTCAAAGACCAAGTACTAGAACAGCAGACATTCCTAGTGCTCTTATCACTTAGGAAAGCAAAAGAATTTTGGGAGCTCTGTGCCAGGTACTGGAGCTAAATATTAGAATAAACGGTTATTCTTGGAGCCTTGTGTCAGGTACCAGGAGCAGAGATGAAATTATACATTTCTTATTATTCCACAAAGCCCATGGGCAAAGTAAATGACAAACATCAGGCTCTGGGGAGGCTTCTAGAAGTTTGTATAGCCCCACCTCCACTCTTGCCGAGACCCACTGGGCCCCTCCGCCCCTCCCCTCTCCAGCTTCTAGCCTGGGCCTGCCTTCCCTGGTGGTACCGCTTGAGTAGTGAGCACCCTCCTGACCCGTGCCAACTGTTCCCTGACAGCATACATGGTAATGGCAAAAAGGCTGGACTCTACAAAGAAAATCTGCTGCTTCGAGGCTGCACCCTCCGAAACACAGAAGCCGTTGTTGGTATTGTCATCTATGCAGGTGGGTGCTGCGTGTCATCCGTCTGGGACAGGCGCTGGCTTGCCACAGTGGGCTGGCTGTTCCTGGACATGGCTCCCTGATTGTTTTGTTCCTGAGTATCAAAGTAGCATAAACCCATTGCAGGAAATCAGGAGGACAGAAGCAAAATGTTTAATAATATCTGGACCAGGAGTGTTCTTAGCATGTCAGCCTGTTTCTGTCTCTGCATTGCCCCAAGGTGGTCACACATTTGAGCTGCATTGTGGAGCCCAGTTTTCTGACTGAGCTTGTCCCTTGTGGATCGCTGGATGGCAGCCTCCTCCAGTCCATCTGTCTGCGCTGGCCCTGATGCATCGCTGTCCTCTGTCTGCCCTGCAGGACATGAGACCAAGGCTCTGCTGAACAACAGTGGCCCCCGCTACAAGCGCAGCCGACTGGAGAGGCAGATGAACTGCGACGTGCTCTGGTGTGTCCTGCTCCTCATCTGCATGTCTCTGTTCTCAGCCATTGGTAAGTCTTCTTGGAGGGCCGTGAAGAGTGGGCACTGCTGGACGGCCCGCAGGCATGCCTGCCAGGCTGCTTCTGTCTCCTTCTGACCTGGTGCTCCAAATGATACACATTTGTCACGGGCTGGGACTCTGAGTGTTTGTCCCAGTGAGGCCACGTGGAGACGCCTCAATGCATAAGCTCGGCAAAGCGGTATTTTTGGAATGGGCAACTTCTTGGGTGGAAGGACAGCCTAATCACGTCTTCTGTGATGATTCCAGTGGAAAAGTGACACTGACCTTCTGATAGCAGGAATAAAGGGCAGTAGAAGCACAAATTCTACTAAAAGGGACTCTGGGAAAACAGGGCAAACATTATTTGGGTTCTGGAACAGGCTAGCAGTTAGTCTGAGAGCTGACTCTGGCATCTGTGGCCTCCCATGGCCTCCAGACCTCACCTGCCTGGGGGCGCCTGGCAGGCAAGCACGTGGTGCCTCCGGGCAAATGATCGTTGTGACCCCGTTCAGTTGCCACCATGCCCAGGTGTGACGAGTTTCAGAGCCTATTAAAAGTACAGGTGTGTGGGCATGAAAGGGCTTTGTCATCAGCTGGGCATGGTGAGATCATGTGTGTTGCTATTGGCTTCTCAGTCTGTCGGACTTCCCTGGTGGCTCAGATGGCAAAATGTCTGCCTGCAATGTGGGAGAAGTGGGTTTGATCCCTGGGTCGGGAAGATCCCCTGGAGAAGGAAATGGCAACCCACTCCAGTACCCTTGCCTGGAGAATTCCCTGGATGGAGGAGTCTGGTAGTCTGTAGTCCATGGGATCCCAAAGAGTCAAACACGATTGAGCAACTTCACTGGTTCTCAGTCTATGAGATGTGAATTTTGAATCTCCAAGCAGGGACAACAGGCAGTATTCAGAGCCTACTAGTGTGTTGCAAGGAGAAGGCAATGGCACCCCACTCCAGTAGTCTTAGCCTGGAGAATCCAGTGGATGGAGGAGCCTGGTAGGCTGTGGTCCATGGGGTCGCGAAGAGCCTNTGTTTCCAATTCTGATGTGTGGGTCTTTCTCACACCAAGCAGTTCTATGACATCAGCTGGCTATCCCACAGTCTAACTCAATTCTGACACCACGCAGGGAGAGTATCAGATCCCATGAGTGACAGGCTCAGTCCTGTGTGTCAGGAACAGCCAGGCTCAAAGACCAAGTACTAGAACAGCAGACATTCCTAGTGCTCTTATCACTTAGGAAAGCAAAAGAATTTTGGGAGCTCTGTGCCAGGTACTGGAGCTAAATATTAGAATAAACGGTTATTCTTGGAGCCTTGTGTCAGGTACCAGGAGCAGAGATGAAATTATACATTTCTTATTATTCCACAAAGCCCATGGGCAAAGTAAATGACAAACATCAGGCTCTGGGGAGGCTTCTAGAAGTTTGTATAGCCCCACCTCCACTCTTGCCGAGACCCACTGGGCCCCTCCGCCCCTCCCCTCTCCAGCTTCTAGCCTGGGCCTGCCTTCCCTGGTGGTACCGCTTGAGTAGTGAGCACCCTCCTGACCCGTGCCAACTGTTCCCTGACAGCATACATGGTAATGGCAAAAAGGCTGGACTCTACAAAGAAAATCTGCTGCTTCGAGGCTGCACCCTCCGAAACACAGAAGCCGTTGTTGGTATTGTCATCTATGCAGGTGGGTGCTGCGTGTCATCCGTCTGGGACAGGCGCTGGCTTGCCACAGTGGGCTGGCTGTTCCTGGACATGGCTCCCTGATTGTTTTGTTCCTGAGTATCAAAGTAGCATAAACCCATTGCAGGAAATCAGGAGGACAGAAGCAAAATGTTTAATAATATCTGGACCAGGAGTGTTCTTAGCATGTCAGCCTGTTTCTGTCTCTGCATTGCCCCAAGGTGGTCACACATTTGAGCTGCATTGTGGAGCCCAGTTTTCTGACTGAGCTTGTCCCTTGTGGATCGCTGGATGGCAGCCTCCTCCAGTCCATCTGTCTGCGCTGGCCCTGATGCATCGCTGTCCTCTGTCTGCCCTGCAGGACATGAGACCAAGGCTCTGCTGAACAACAGTGGCCCCCGCTACAAGCGCAGCCGACTGGAGAGGCAGATGAACTGCGACGTGCTCTGGTGTGTCCTGCTCCTCATCTGCATGTCTCTGTTCTCAGCCATTGGTAAGTCTTCTTGGAGGGCCGTGAAGAGTGGGCACTGCTGGACGGCCCGCAGGCATGCCTGCCAGGCTGCTTCTGTCTCCTTCTGACCTGGTGCTCCAAATGATACACATTTGTCACGGGCTGGGACTCTGAGTGTTTGTCCCAGTGAGGCCACGTGGAGACGCCTCAATGCATAAGCTCGGCAAAGCGGTATTTTTGGAATGGGCAACTTCTTGGGTGGAAGGACAGCCTAATCACGTCTTCTGTGATGATTCCAGTGGAAAAGTGACACTGACCTTCTGATAGCAGGAATAAAGGGCAGTAGAAGCACAAATTCTACTAAAAGGGACTCTGGGAAAACAGGGCAAACATTATTTGGGTTCTGGAACAGGCTAGCAGTTAGTCTGAGAGCTGACTCTGGCATCTGTGGCCTCCCATGGCCTCCAGACCTCACCTGCCTGGGGGCGCCTGGCAGGCAAGCACGTGGTGCCTCCGGGCAAATGATCGTTGTGACCCCGTTCAGTTGCCACCATGCCCAGGTGTGACGAGTTTCAGAGCCTATTAAAAGTACAGGTGTGTGGGCATGAAAGGGCTTTGTCATCAGCTGGGCATGGTGAGATCATGTGTGTTGCTATTGGCTTCTCAGTCTGTCGGACTTCCCTGGTGGCTCAGATGGCAAAATGTCTGCCTGCAATGTGGGAGAAGTGGGTTTGATCCCTGGGTCGGGAAGATCCCCTGGAGAAGGAAATGGCAACCCACTCCAGTACCCTTGCCTGGAGAATTCCCTGGATGGAGGAGTCTGGTAGTCTGTAGTCCATGGGATCCCAAAGAGTCAAACACGATTGAGCAACTTCACTGGTTCTCAGTCTATGAGATGTGAATTTTGAATCTCCAAGCAGGGACAACAGGCAGTATTCAGAGCCTACTAGTGTGTTGCAAGGAGAAGGCAATGGCACCCCACTCCAGTAGTCTTAGCCTGGAGAATCCAGTGGATGGAGGAGCCTGGTAGGCTGTGGTCCATGGGGTCGCGAAGAGCCTGACGTGACTGAGCAACTTCACTTTCACTTTTCACTTTCATGCATTGGAGAAGGAAATGGCAACCCACTCCAGTGTTCTTGCCTGGAGAATCCCAGGGATGGTGGAGCCTGGTGGGCTGCCATCTATGAGGTCGCAGAGTCAGACACGACTAAAGCGACTTAGCAGCAGCAGCAGCAGCAGCAGCAGCAGCAGGGTGTTGCAAGACACGTTAGGAAACTCATATCTGGGGTTCCTCACTGGCAGCTGCCCGCACACACCCAGTTCCTGCGTCGTGACCACGTGCTGTTCGGTGCCATACCTGGACGGGGAAGGTCCAGGCCAGAGTCCTAGTCCCAGGGCCTGCCTTCCAGCCCTCTGACTACGGTGCCAACAGTACCATGGGCTTTGCTTTCTTAGGTGGCCAGTCGGGTGCACAGAGCCCACTGTGCTTCTGTTGAGTCACAGTCTTAAAGTGTTGCTGATTTGGACTAGCACTACTCTTATTTCTCTATCGGGTAGATGACGTTTCTCTTTGAATTTTGCTACAGGACATGGACTGTGGGTGCAGCGCTACCAAGAGAAGAAATCATTATTTGATGTCCCTGAGTCTGATGGCACCTCTTTATCCCCAGTCCCAGCTGCAGTTTACTCGTTTTTGACAATGATAATAGTTTTGCAGGTAACAATACTAAGTTCCGTATGCCAGTTGCTTTAGCTTTCTGGTGAGAACTTCAAGTCACCGTAGTCTTCTAAGAACTTCCTACAGATTTTGCATCTGGGAGGAGCACAGATTCACCTGATGAATGTGTTGTCTTTTGTGTTCCTCCTGACTTATCTAAAGGACCTTTCCTGGGGTGCTTTTCAAGTTAAAGTTCTCCTTTACTGTTCTTAAGATTCTTATGTTCTGAGGGGTTGGTTTTTTGATCAGCATTTTTTTCACTCAATTACTTCTTTGAAAAGCTCACATTTTATTTTAGAATAATTTTAAGATCAACAGACTAGTTACAAAAAATAGCACAGAGTTCTCACATGCCCCTCACCAAATGTGTCCTAATGTGAGTATATTACATGGTAAACGGTCAAAACTGAGTAACCAGCTTTAAGACTCTGCCACAAACAAGATTCCAGACAGTATTTAGCTTCTACTAGTCTTTCCGCTGATGTGCTTTTTCTTTTCCAGGAGTTGTTTCAGGATATTACATTGCAGTTTGCAGCACTGGTTATTATTGTTGCTGTCCCCTGCCTCCAAAACAAGTCCTCATCATTAACTGAGAAACTATGGCCCACAGGCCTGTGGGAGTGGCGGGGCCAGTGAGCATCTCTGCCACCCTCCTTAGGGAGACAGCGTGAGCAGAAGGGTTAGCCTTTGCCTTAAAGGCAGGCTCTACTATCTTTTTTACATGTGCTTCACACAACGGGCAGTAGTCTTATTTAACTTTCCAAATTAGTCGTCTCCTTTTATGAATGCAGATTTTGTTCTAGCCTTGAGTTAGTACTGTAGTAGGCGTTGCATTTACATATGCTTAAGTTACCCAAAGAACCCAGTTAGTCGGGATGTGATAGTCTGAACCCGTAAGTATCAGTATAATACGGTTACTCCACAAATGAAGACAAAATTGAACGTTGATTTTATGAAGGTTATTCTTGAATTGTCAAAGCATAACTGTGACTGTTCTTCTCAAAGCCTCTTGCCTCTGCTCTGTATTGTACAAGATCACAGAGACTGTCCTCCAGCACAGAACTCGCCTCTGAAAAGACTGTCTCTCCTGAACGGTGGGGTGTGTCTGCGGCACGGGCAGCTCCTGCCATCGGGAGCCCCGGCTCAGCCTGGGTGTGAGGTGACTTTGCTTTTGAGGACTCTGACTGTGCCATGTGTTTTGTTTCTCTCTCTCCTTCCCTAGCTTCTCTCGCGTGCAACTTAGTAATATGAAAATGCTTGCTTCTATACAAGCCCTGGTTTCCATGCTTCCAGACATGATACTGGATTTCCTCTCTGTGGCACCATAGGCTGCCCTAGTTTAAACTCTTTGCCAATACTCTAATAGTCTAACAATACTGACTCTAAGCCAGCCTGTTTAAGCTCTGAAAGGTACAGTATAGTCCCTACTTACTTGCAGTTATAGTCATTTGTCGTTTAAATTGAAAACGAAATCCCCAGCTTGCAGGTCCTCACCGTCATTCATTCTGTGTGCTTTGTGTCTCCTAGGTTTTGATCCCTATTTCCTTGTACGTTTCTATCGAAATTGTTAAAGTATGCCAAGTGTACTTCATTAACCAGGATATAGAACTATACGATGAGGAGACAGACTCGCAGCTGCAGTGCCGAGCTCTGAACATCACAGAAGACCTAGGGCAGATACAGTATATCTTCTCAGATAAAACGGGCACTTTAACTGAGAATAAGATGGTTTTCCGAAGATGCACTGTGTCTGGCATAGAATATTCTCATGATGCAAATGGTGAGTCTGGGGACAGAGCTTCCGTCTGGGCAGGACCAGAGAGCTATCAGAGCTGCATGCCTGCGTGCTCGTGTGTGTGTGTGTACACACACAGAGAGCTTCAGGGATTGATGATTTTGGGGGGAGAATAAAACAGAAAGGCTGTCAAAGCAACTCTGGACCATCATCTACAGAAGCGCCTTCTCTTCAGTGCTGGTGACACCCTGCTCCCTGTCTGGTGTGGTGGGCATCTGCTTAAACATTCATTTTCTGCCAGACAAGCAGAACCAAGGAGGGAAACTTGGAGGAACTCACATCAGAGGCACTCAGTCTCTCTTATACCAAGAGTCAAAGAGATGTTTGCTTTGCCACCCATCGATTTCCTTATTATCAGCTGAAAATGCTCAGCAGGGCATTGGGCAGTCTATGCTGTGTTCTTTCCAATGAAATAAAATGTCCCAGAGAGAAGTATCACCTCTCTTTGGAATTTGGGCAATCAGTTCCTCCTCCCACCTGCTTTTTCATCCTTGGTTGCCTCCCTCCATCCCCTCTGAATGCACAAGGGAGTCATCTGCTTCCTGTGTTGAGGAGTGACTGCAGCCCGCCAACCATCTGAATCAGGAGAGGGTCCCCATACCACAGAAGTGTCTCTGGGGCCATCATGTCTCCCAGAGAGGGGGAACCTGCTCTGCAAGCAGGACTCCCCTTTGTGCTTGGAATGGCATCTCAGAACATCAAAGAAACCCTGCCATAGAAACAGAAGCAAATACAGAACAGGGGGACAGCATGGAGGCATAGGAAGCTGTTCTTTAGGGGCATTCGGTGGGAAAGATCTGTTGGAAGCATGAGATTTTTGTGACTTTTATAAAATCAAGAATTATCATGATATTCATCATATTCTCCATGTTAAAATGAATCATATAACAGAAGGCATAGTTCAGTTCAGTCACTCAGTTGTGTCTGAATTTTTGCAACCTTATGGACTGCAGCACACAAGGTTTCCCTGTCCATCACCAACTCCCGGAGTTTATTCAAACTCATGTCCATAAATTCAATGATGCCATCCAACCACCTCGTCCTTTGTCATCCCCTTCTCCTCCAGCCTTCAATCTTTCCCAGGATGGGTTTTTTTTTTTCCAATGAGTAAATCCTTTGCATCAGGTGGCCAAAGTATTGGAGTTTCAGCTTCACCAACAGTCCTTCCAATGAATATTCAGAACTGATCTCTCTTAGGGTGGACTGGTTGGATCTCCTTGCAGTCCAAGGGACTCTCAAGAGTCTTTTCCAGTACCACAGTTCAAAAGCATCAGTTCTTCAGCCCTCAGCTTTCTTTATATTCCAACTCTCACATCCATACGTGACCACTGGAAAAACCATAAGCTTGACTAGATGGACCTTTGTTGGCAAAGTAATCTCTCTGCTTTTTAATATGCTATCTAGCTATCTAATTATAGCTTTTCTTCCAAGGAGCAAGCATCTTTTAATTTCATGACTGCAGTTACTATCTGCAGTGACTTTGGAGCCCAAGAAAATACAGTCTCTCACCATTTCCATTGTTTCCCCATTTATTTGCCATGAAGTGATGGGACTGGGTGCCATGATCTTAGTTTTCTGAATGTTGAGTTTTAAGCCAACTTTTCCACTCTCCTCTTTCATCAAGAGACTCTTGAGTTCTTCTTCATTTTCTGCCATAAGGGTGGTGTCAACTGCATATCTGAGGTAAATGATATTTCTCCTGGCAATCTTGATTCCAGCTTGTGCTTCATCCAGCCTAGCATTTCACATGATGTATTCAGATGTATTCTGCATATAAGTTAAATAAGCAGGGTGACAATATACAACGTCGATGTACTCCTTTCCTGATTTGGGAAGATTGCATTGTTCCATGTCCTGTTTTAACTGTTGCTTCTTGACCTGCATACACATTTCTCAGGAGGCAGGTCAGGTGGTCTGATATTCCTGTCTCTTTCAGAATTTTCTGCAGTTTGTTGTGATCCACACAGTCAAAGGCTTTGGTGTAGTCAATGAAGCAAAAGTAGATGTTTTTCTGGAACTCTCTTGCTTTTTCGATGGTCCAGCAGATGTTGGCAATTTGGTCTCTGGTTCCTCTGCCTTTTCTAAATCCAACTTGAACATCTGGAAGCTCACAGTTCATGTACTGTTGAAGCCTGGCTTGGAGAATTTTGAGCATTACTTTGCTAGCATGTGAGATGAATGCAGTTGTGTGGTAGTTTGAGCATTCTTTGGCATTGCCTTTCTTTGGGATTGGAATGAAAATTGACTTTTTTCAGTCCTGTGGCCACTGCTGAGTTTTCCAAATGTGCTGGCATAGTGAGTGTAGCACTTTAACAGCAACATCTTTTAGGTTTTGAAATAGCTCAACTTTAATTCCATTACCTCCACTAGCTTTGTTCGTAGTGATGCTTCCTAAAACCCACTTGACTTCGAATTCCAGGATGTCTGGCTCTAGGTGAGTGATCACACCATCGTTATTATCTGAGTCATAAAGATCTTTTTTGTACAGTTCTTCTGTGTATTCCTGCCACCTCTTCTTAATATCTTCTGCTTCTGTTAGGTCCATGCCATTTCTGTCCTTTATCGAGCCCATCTTTGCATGAAATGTTCCCTTGGTATCTCTAATTTTCTTGAAGAGATCTCTAGTCTTTCCCACTCTATTATTTTCCTCTATTTCTTTATATTTGTCTCTGAGGAAGGCTTTCTTATGTCTCCTTGCTATTCTTTGGAACTCTGCATTCAAATGGGTATATCTTTCCTTTTCTCCTTTGCCTTTAGCTTCTCTTCTTTTCTCGGCTGTTTGTAATGGCTCATCAGACAACCATTTTGCCTTTTTGCATTTCTTTTTCTTGGAGATGGTCTTGATCACTGCCTCCTGTACAATGTCACAAACCTCTTTCTATAGTTCTTCAGGCACTCTGTCTTTCATATCTAATATTTTGAATATATTTGTCACTTTCACTGTAAGGAATTTGATTTAGGTCATACCTGAATGGTCTAGTGGTTTTCCCTACTTTCTTCAATTTAAGTCTGACTTTGGCAATAAAGAGTTCATGATCTGAGCCACAGTGAGCTCCTGGTCTTGTTTTTCCTGACTGTATAGAGCTTTTCCATCTTTGTCTGCAAAGAATATAATCAATCTGATTTTGGTATTGACCATCTGGTCGTATCCATGTATAGAGCTGTCTCTTGNCTATCAGAGCTGCATGCCTGCGTGCTCGTGTGTGTGTGTGTACACACACAGAGAGCTTCAGGGATTGATGATTTTGGGGGGAGAATAAAACAGAAAGGCTGTCAAAGCAACTCTGGACCATCATCTACAGAAGCGCCTTCTCTTCAGTGCTGGTGACACCCTGCTCCCTGTCTGGTGTGGTGGGCATCTGCTTAAACATTCATTTTCTGCCAGACAAGCAGAACCAAGGAGGGAAACTTGGAGGAACTCACATCAGAGGCACTCAGTCTCTCTTATACCAAGAGTCAAAGAGATGTTTGCTTTGCCACCCATCGATTTCCTTATTATCAGCTGAAAATGCTCAGCAGGGCATTGGGCAGTCTATGCTGTGTTCTTTCCAATGAAATAAAATGTCCCAGAGAGAAGTATCACCTCTCTTTGGAATTTGGGCAATCAGTTCCTCCTCCCACCTGCTTTTTCATCCTTGGTTGCCTCCCTCCATCCCCTCTGAATGCACAAGGGAGTCATCTGCTTCCTGTGTTGAGGAGTGACTGCAGCCCGCCAACCATCTGAATCAGGAGAGGGTCCCCATACCACAGAAGTGTCTCTGGGGCCATCATGTCTCCCAGAGAGGGGGAACCTGCTCTGCAAGCAGGACTCCCCTTTGTGCTTGGAATGGCATCTCAGAACATCAAAGAAACCCTGCCATAGAAACAGAAGCAAATACAGAACAGGGGGACAGCATGGAGGCATAGGAAGCTGTTCTTTAGGGGCATTCGGTGGGAAAGATCTGTTGGAAGCATGAGATTTTTGTGACTTTTATAAAATCAAGAATTATCATGATATTCATCATATTCTCCATGTTAAAATGAATCATATAACAGAAGGCATAGTTCAGTTCAGTCACTCAGTTGTGTCTGAATTTTTGCAACCTTATGGACTGCAGCACACAAGGTTTCCCTGTCCATCACCAACTCCCGGAGTTTATTCAAACTCATGTCCATAAATTCAATGATGCCATCCAACCACCTCGTCCTTTGTCATCCCCTTCTCCTCCAGCCTTCAATCTTTCCCAGGATGGGTTTTTTTTTTTCCAATGAGTAAATCCTTTGCATCAGGTGGCCAAAGTATTGGAGTTTCAGCTTCACCAACAGTCCTTCCAATGAATATTCAGAACTGATCTCTCTTAGGGTGGACTGGTTGGATCTCCTTGCAGTCCAAGGGACTCTCAAGAGTCTTTTCCAGTACCACAGTTCAAAAGCATCAGTTCTTCAGCCCTCAGCTTTCTTTATATTCCAACTCTCACATCCATACGTGACCACTGGAAAAACCATAAGCTTGACTAGATGGACCTTTGTTGGCAAAGTAATCTCTCTGCTTTTTAATATGCTATCTAGCTATCTAATTATAGCTTTTCTTCCAAGGAGCAAGCATCTTTTAATTTCATGACTGCAGTTACTATCTGCAGTGACTTTGGAGCCCAAGAAAATACAGTCTCTCACCATTTCCATTGTTTCCCCATTTATTTGCCATGAAGTGATGGGACTGGGTGCCATGATCTTAGTTTTCTGAATGTTGAGTTTTAAGCCAACTTTTCCACTCTCCTCTTTCATCAAGAGACTCTTGAGTTCTTCTTCATTTTCTGCCATAAGGGTGGTGTCAACTGCATATCTGAGGTAAATGATATTTCTCCTGGCAATCTTGATTCCAGCTTGTGCTTCATCCAGCCTAGCATTTCACATGATGTATTCAGATGTATTCTGCATATAAGTTAAATAAGCAGGGTGACAATATACAACGTCGATGTACTCCTTTCCTGATTTGGGAAGATTGCATTGTTCCATGTCCTGTTTTAACTGTTGCTTCTTGACCTGCATACACATTTCTCAGGAGGCAGGTCAGGTGGTCTGATATTCCTGTCTCTTTCAGAATTTTCTGCAGTTTGTTGTGATCCACACAGTCAAAGGCTTTGGTGTAGTCAATGAAGCAAAAGTAGATGTTTTTCTGGAACTCTCTTGCTTTTTCGATGGTCCAGCAGATGTTGGCAATTTGGTCTCTGGTTCCTCTGCCTTTTCTAAATCCAACTTGAACATCTGGAAGCTCACAGTTCATGTACTGTTGAAGCCTGGCTTGGAGAATTTTGAGCATTACTTTGCTAGCATGTGAGATGAATGCAGTTGTGTGGTAGTTTGAGCATTCTTTGGCATTGCCTTTCTTTGGGATTGGAATGAAAATTGACTTTTTTCAGTCCTGTGGCCACTGCTGAGTTTTCCAAATGTGCTGGCATAGTGAGTGTAGCACTTTAACAGCAACATCTTTTAGGTTTTGAAATAGCTCAACTTTAATTCCATTACCTCCACTAGCTTTGTTCGTAGTGATGCTTCCTAAAACCCACTTGACTTCGAATTCCAGGATGTCTGGCTCTAGGTGAGTGATCACACCATCGTTATTATCTGAGTCATAAAGATCTTTTTTGTACAGTTCTTCTGTGTATTCCTGCCACCTCTTCTTAATATCTTCTGCTTCTGTTAGGTCCATGCCATTTCTGTCCTTTATCGAGCCCATCTTTGCATGAAATGTTCCCTTGGTATCTCTAATTTTCTTGAAGAGATCTCTAGTCTTTCCCACTCTATTATTTTCCTCTATTTCTTTATATTTGTCTCTGAGGAAGGCTTTCTTATGTCTCCTTGCTATTCTTTGGAACTCTGCATTCAAATGGGTATATCTTTCCTTTTCTCCTTTGCCTTTAGCTTCTCTTCTTTTCTCGGCTGTTTGTAATGGCTCATCAGACAACCATTTTGCCTTTTTGCATTTCTTTTTCTTGGAGATGGTCTTGATCACTGCCTCCTGTACAATGTCACAAACCTCTTTCTATAGTTCTTCAGGCACTCTGTCTTTCATATCTAATATTTTGAATATATTTGTCACTTTCACTGTAAGGAATTTGATTTAGGTCATACCTGAATGGTCTAGTGGTTTTCCCTACTTTCTTCAATTTAAGTCTGACTTTGGCAATAAAGAGTTCATGATCTGAGCCACAGTGAGCTCCTGGTCTTGTTTTTCCTGACTGTATAGAGCTTTTCCATCTTTGTCTGCAAAGAATATAATCAATCTGATTTTGGTATTGACCATCTGGTCGTATCCATGTATAGAGCTGTCTCTTGTGTTGTTGGAAGAGGGTGTTCCCTTGGCAAAACTCTGTTAACTTTGGCCAGCTTCGTTTTGTATTCCAAGGCCAAATTTGCCTGTTACTCCAGGTAGTTCTTGACTTCCTACTTTTGCATTCCAGTCCCCTGTAATGAAGAGGACTTTTGGGGGGGACATTACTTCTAGGACATCTTGTAGGTCTTCTAAGAACCTTTGAACTTCAGCTTCTTCAGCATTACTGGTCAGGGCATAAACTTGGATTGTTGTGATATTGAATGTTTTGCCTTGGAAATGAGCAGAGATGATTCTGTCATTTTTGAGATTGCATCCACCTACTGCATTTCAGACTCATCTGTTGACTATGATGGCTACTCAATTTCTTCTAAGGGATTCCTGCCCACAGTAGTAGATATAATGGTCATCTGAGTTAAATTCACCCATTCCAGTCCATTTTAGTTCACTGATTCCTTAAATGTCAATGTTCACTCTTGCCATCTCCTGTTTGACCACTTCTAATTTACCTTGATTCAGGGACCTAACATTCTAGGTTCCTATGCAGTATTGTTCTTTACAGCATCAGACTTTACTTCCATCACCAGTCACATCCACAAGTGGTGTTGTTTCACTTCATTCTTTCTGGAGTTAGTTCTCCACTCTTCTCCAGTAGCATACTGGGCACCTGCCAACAGGGTGACTTCATCTTTCAGTGTCACATCTTTTTGCCTTTCAGACTGTTCATGGGGTTCTCAAGGTAAGAATACTGAAGTGGTTTGCGTTCCCTTCTCCAGTGGACCACATTTTACCAGAACTCTTCACCATGACCTGTCCATCTTGGATGACCCTACTGGTCTGGCTCATAGTTTTCTTGAGCTAGACAAAGCTGAGGTCCATGTGATCAGTTTGGTTAGTTTTCTGCGATTGTGGTTTTAATTCTGTCTGCCC
The DNA here is from genome assembly GCA_006410735.1 of Raphicerus campestris. Taxonomy (NCBI): domain Eukaryota; kingdom Metazoa; phylum Chordata; class Mammalia; order Artiodactyla; family Bovidae; genus Raphicerus; species Raphicerus campestris. The sequence continues at coordinate 686,702 of SJYW01050579.1, read as the reverse complement.
TCTAATGGGTAAGGATAAGAGGCTTATGGAAGTTTATAGAAGGCATAGGAACATATACAATTTGTTTAATGTTTTATTTGCCACCCAGTAATAAATGGTCAGGAACAGTGTCCTATCCACCCACCTGCCTCTTTCTCTGACTTGTCCCTTCCTGGACTCCTCGGACTTGTGCAGGACAGCTTGGAGTTTTAAAAGCAGAACTCAGCCTGGTTGTGAAGGACTCAGAGGACCAGGTCTAAAGTCAGCCATTAAACTGGAACTGGGGCCCTGTGAGCAGAATTTCATGTAAGATTACATAAGGGTTTTGAGAGTTGTCAGATGCTTACCATAAAACCAGAGCAGTCCATCACCCCAGAAGACACAAGAAAGCATTTCTGGGGAAGGTAGAAACAGCCAGGTGTATCTGAAGTGTGTTTTAAAGAAGAGCAATGATCAGCGACCCCCGGGGCCAAGGTCTTCCTTAGTGGGCACTGCCATGGTCTAACAGATCAGTAAAATGAATTCAGGTCAGTTTGGCTCTGAGCAGCGAGCACAGCTCACATGTACTTGAACTGGCCACACAGACCATAGGCGCATCCCTCTCTACCTCGTGTCCTGGTGACAGTGCAGGACGAGGGTCAAGTGTCAGCTGCCTCTTGTCCCCATCTTCCCTAAGGACCTTGAGGGCCTCACCAAAGCCACTGCTGCCCATTCACACAACACAGACATCAGTGGTGGCCTGAGGGACGGCCACTCTCAGGCTAATATCTACTATTGCTGTGGGAGCGTGGGCAGGCCAGTGTGCCCCGGAAGGCTGACACCACACTTGTAGTGTCCAAGCCCAGGAACTGGACAGGCCCAGTCCTGGCATTGCCCTCCCCTGCCACCCTCTCAGCGCCACGCCACCAGGTGGCCGTGGTGTGGACTCAGAGGCAGTGTGTGCTGGAGTCTTTTCCTGGGATTAGGAGCTCCTGAAATGGAATCCTGGGGTTGGCAGCTACACAGCCAGGCGGCCATGGTCAGGTGACTTCCCTTGCCTTCAGTCAGTTCAGTTGCTCAGTCGTATCCAATTCTTTGTGACCCGTGGACTGCAGCACACCAGGCCTCCCTGTCCATCACCAGGTCCTGGAGCTTACTCAAACTCATGTCCATCGAGTGGCTGATGCCATCCAACCATCTCATCCTCTGTTGTCCCCTTCTCCTCCCACCTTCAATCTTGCCTAGCATCACAGTGTTTTCCAGTGAGTCAGCGCTTTGCATCAGGTGGCCAAAGTACTGGAGCTTCAGCTTCAGCATGAGTCCTTCCAATGAGTATTCAGAACTGGTTTTCTTTAGGATAAACTGGTTGGATCCCTTTCCTTATCTCTCAAAAGTCTTCCCGAGGAAGATGCTGAGTTCAGGGCCTGGCCCGCATGACAGTCCATGCCCTGGCAAGCCCAGATGGGGGCGCTTCTCTCAGCTCCTTGCACAAGCCACCCCCAGCTGCCACCCAGCACCAGGCCTGCTCTGGAGGCCCTTAGTAGTTGCTTATGTTGGTCCCTGTGATGGTTTCCTGCTGCTCATGCATGATAGAAGACACAGAGCTAACTAGGTAAAGCTGAGATGAGTTGAGAGCCCGTGTTAGCATGCAGCGACGCGGTGCACTTCCTCTGATTCACAGCAGCCCTGGCAGCTTCAGGGACTCTTGCTCCCCAGCGCCCCCTAGGGCTCAAGCGCAGCATCACAGTCCCCGGCCTCAGCGGAGCGCTGCCTGTTTGGGGGAACTCAGAGGGCGTTTGTCTCCCGCTGCTCAGGGGGCATTCGTCCCCGCTGGGCGAGCCCAGGAGGGTGTGACCTTCCCCAGTGGGAAGTGCGCATCCTCATGGGGTGAGTACGGCACCCACCCCCCACCCGACCCTGAGCAAGGAGCCTCCTCAGGAGAGCACCTTCAGCATAGCCCCAGAATTGCTGTTTCTGCTTGACTGCAAAGCAGACGCTCAAAGTGTGATCTGTCCTGGTGGTCCCAGTGAGCAGATGTCCCAGTGGTCTCGGGATGAAGGTCCAAGCCTGGAGCCCAGCTCCTCTGTGGGCCTTCCAGCCCTCCTGCCCACCCACCCTATTCACACTGGGGCTGTGCTAAACAGAGGGGCGATGTGTGACTCCATCCACATCTGACTTTGTGTGGGACGGGACAGCCTCTGTGCCATCATGGATGGCATGTGAGCATTGCAACCTGTGGGCCTGGGCAACACCCTTACCCCTCATCCTGTGACCTTCATGAGCCGAGACTGTCTTCTCATCTGTGAAGTGGAGTTGAGAACCTAAGTCCCGTGGGTTCACTGAAGGTACATGTAAATGAGAACGGACCTCGTCCCTCAGTGGAAACCCCTGTCAAACGTGGTCTCACCGTCAGAAGAGGGAGAGGGCCTTGGGACACCCAGCGTGTGCCTCGTTGGAACCCAAATCCCTCGTTTCACGCCTGGCCTCCCCACGAAGTGTGACTTGGTGTCCGTCTCTCCACAGCCCAGCGTCTGGCCAGGTACCAGGAGGCAGACTCAGAGGAGGAAGAGGTGGCCCCTAGGGGGGGCTCACTGCCCCCACGAGGGACGGCTGGGGGCCACCCGAGAACCCGAGCCACCCAACAGAGCCAGAGCAGCAGGGCGCACCGGCGCATGGGCAGCCGCGCAGAGGCCCGGCGCGCCAGCATGCTGGCCGAGCTCACAGCCTTCAGCAGCCCCATGGTGAGTCCTCCTAACCCCCCGCGACCGCCCCTCATCACCGAAGGCAAATGCTCTTGCGTGTGGGGTTTCCTCCATTGAGTCAGGGAGTGTTTTTCTGGCCAGTGTCTTCACCCCACTCCACGGAATCTTTCCTGAAGCACTGACACAGCCCGCCTTCTCAGGCTGGGAACTGCGAGTGACCACTGGGATGGGGGACGCAGAGGAAGTCCGTCCTGCCCTACGAGATGCATACAACAGCAGGGCAAGATGACGGTTCTGAAAAAACCCAAGTTTAAGGAAAACAGTTTGAAATGTTTCCAAAAAGTCAGATACAACTTGGCACCTAAACAACAACTCTTTGACCTAGGTAGTTACTGATTTAGTGAAGAATTTCTGTGCATAGAAGCTTATCAGTGTGTCATTTACATCAATAAAACAGTGAAGAAATATACCCAGTGATAAAGGAGTGGTCAAATAAATTATGTCTGTTTTGAAGCTGTTAAAAAGTATGCTTTCAAAAGGCTGTTAAAGGCCTGGTAAAGTTGAGGCAATATAATGTTTTTGTAGAAATGGAAACTGCCATTTACATATAAAGTATTTTGACTAAAATGTAAATGTATAGAAAAAAGACAAAGGAAAAGCAGAAGAAGCATGTGTTTCAAAAAGTATATATTACTATGAGGTAGTGTAATAGAGACCTGCTACATTTTCCCTATGATTCTCTTATTTCTCCAAATCTTTCTGAGTAAGATATATTACTTTGTAATATATATTCTTGGAGGTGTTATAAACAGAACATATATACCTTCTTATATATAAAAATGCATGCATTTCATTTCATTTATAGAATGTATATTCTTATACAATTAAGATGATATATAATTTGTCATTAAGTGACAGGTATGTGTGAGGTGCAGGTATGTGTGTCTTGACAGCTTCTGGTAAAATCGAGGTGCCCTAAATAGTCAAGCACCAAAAGAGCAGTGGGCCCGTCGCTGGATCAGACTGACCCCCGGCCTCTGTGTCCTCCTCAGGAGAAGGACGTAACGCCTGACCCAAAGCTGCTGGAGAAGGTGCGCGAGTGCAGCAGGTGCCTGGCCTCCGCGAGGCACCAGGAGCATCCACTGGACCACCTCTCGCCCGAGCTGTCTGACATTTTCGACTTCTTCATTGCGCTCACCATCTGCAACACAGTGGTGGTCACGTCCCCGGATCAGCCACGACAAAAGGCAAGTTCTGGAGCTTCCGTCCTGGAAGCCCACAGAGGCCTGGGCCTGGATGCGGTGTCTGTCTTCCTGAGAGGGAGCCTGGGTCACTGTGCACCACTCTCTGCTTTTGAGGGTGCACTGAGGGCTTCAGACGGGGCACATCAGCCCCACAGCTCTGTGGGGACATCCCCAGACTGTGGTGGGCGGACGCCAGGATTGTGGTCAAGAGGGAGAGGACGGCTAGCCAGAGATGGCTACCGAGCCTGGGGTGAGATGGGCACGGAGTATCCAGGTGGGGCTTGAGGCAAGGGGGCTGGGAGCTGGCCGCTTCCGTGCTGACCAGAGTCTCAGAGCGCAGAGGACAGGCTGGGGCCCAGGGAGGAGCTGCCTGGACTTGCACCGTCACTGTAAGCCAGTCCCCTCCTGTGTCTCAGACTCCCCTTCTGGGGTGTGGGGGCGATAGTGGGATTTAGGGAAAGGTCTCAGAGTAGGGTTTGGCACACAGGAAATATCCGTGATGCTAATAAAGGTTGTTAAAACAGCAGAATTCAGAAAGTGGTTGAGAATCAGTGGCAAGTTACTTAAGGTGGTGGAAACATAACAACACTCAAGTTGGATTTTGTTTGGGTTAACATCAAGATTTTCTCCAAAGAGGAGCATTTCATGTGTGAAAGGCACCTCTTTAAGCCAAGCACTCCTCCAGGAGGGAGGGTGCACCTAAGCATGGCTGAGCGTGTACAGCGAAACAACTCTAAGTAGACACACATGAAGGTTCTTGGGCGAGATGCACACCATAGGCCTGTCCCGACGTCGCCCCCAACTCTCCCAGGCCCCTTCCTCAGTCCAGCCCTGCCAGCAGGTTCTGCTGGTGAAGCTGCTGGGGGGTGACAAAGGGAGAACAGGTACCTCTTGCTTCTCTGTGGCTGCGGCAGCATGTTTGGCAGCAGTGGGACCCCTCCAGGCTCTTCTCACACATCACTCACCTGGGGAAGCCCCAGGGGCCCAGTGGGTCTCAAGCAAATGGGCTCTGCCACTGAGAGACCACAAGCTTGTGCTGCCAGCCCTGGATGGGGTGGCTTCCTGCTGGAATTCAGCTCTCAGCGGTGTCCGCATTCCCCGGGGCCCTTCCGTCACCCTTTTCAGCTCCTCTGGAGCACTGTGCTGAAGAGGCATCTGGTTTCTAGGCTAGACCGTACTTGACTGACCCAGGTGTTGTTGCAGTTACCAAATAAGTAAGAGAAACTCCAACATGACTGAACAGTGTTGTGCCCACAGTCACATATGCATGAGCTGCGTGCAGGAAGCAGACTCCTCAGACTGCATGTGAATATGTCTCTAGGAAAGATTCTTTGGGGTTTGGGAAATTTTGTGTAAACTTAAATTTTTTATGGATGTAATTCCAAAAGAATGTATAAATTTTGTTAAATGATTTTTTCAATTGGGGGAAAAAAAAAGACAAGGTCCATTCTAGGCAGTGGGAGGCCCACTTCTGGGAAGTTTCTGGAAAGCAAGGGAACTGTCATGAGGGGACAGTCCCAAAGTCTAGTCTTGGGCATCATGGGCCACTCAGTGCCTATGCTACAGTCAGTCGCATTCTGAAAGAATGCATGTGGCAGAACCTGCGTTGAGGTGCCATGGAGAGCCAAGGGGTGGTCTCAAGGAAGACATGCTGCTCTGGTTGCAGTTTTTAGAGGGAAATGGAAAATCCACGTTCAGCACCCCCTGGGGAAGTAGAGGGCAGCCCTATAGGGGCTGGAGTGAGGCCTCTGGGGAGATGCTTCACCTACCTTCTGATTGTTGCCCTGCCAGGTGAGGGTGCGCTTCGAGCTCAAGTCCCCAGTGAAGACCATCGAAGATTTCCTCCGGAGGTTCACGCCCAGTCGCCTGACTCTGGGCGGCAGCAGCGTCGGGAGCGCGAGCGTGGCCGCCAAGTCCACGCCCAAGGCGAGCCTTCTGTCCACGCTGGCCAACGATGGCACGCTGCTCAGGCTGGAGGAGAGGCTGGGCGCTGGGGCCCCGCACCTTGCCAGCAACGGCTACAGCAGCGCCACGGACGGCTGGGCCGCAGAGCGATCTGCGACAGGGCCGGAGCCCAGGCCGGAGCTGCGCTATGAGGCCGAGAGTCCCGACGAGGCGGCCCTCGTGCACGCCGCCCACGCCTACAGCTGCGCCCTCGTGGGCCGGCTGCACGACCAGGTGTCCGTGGAGCTGCCCCACCTGGGCAGGCTCACCTTTGAGCTCCTGCACACCCTGGGCTTCGACTCCATCCGCAAGAGGATGTCGGTGGTGATCAGGCACCCCCTCACTGACGAGATCAACGTGTACACCAAGGGCGCTGACTCGGTGGTCATGGACCTCCTGCTGCCCTGCTCCACAGGTACCTGTGCCCCGTGGGCAGCTCCCCGCTGCGGAAGCAGCCCTGCCACACAGCGGAGCTCTGCCTCTCTGGGTGGCCTTTTCCTGCTCTCAAGGGTTTGGGCTAGAATGGAGGGTGGGGGAGGATCCAGCAGATGGGGCGCTTTAGAACCTGAACTTGCCTCAGAACTTCTCTGAGGTCTGAAATTCATGTGGGTGAGGCCCTGCATCAGGTCTGATTCTGGGGATGAAGATTAAGAGCGTGTACACTAGAAGCCCCAAAAGGCTCCTTTCTGTGTCTCATTGCTTAGACTTGGGGCATCTGTGAGGCCCTGGCCATGATTTTCAGCCATCTGTGGAGTGACTTCAGCCCACACTGGGGGCTGCTGGCCTCGGGAAGACTTTGGGCCAATAAGCTCCATCTTGGCTTCTTTTGCACCAGTTTGACTGAGTCCAAGCTCGCTCTGCTCACCACACGAGAGGCCAATGAATGCGAGAGAGATGTGGGGGCAAGAAATATGCCTTTATTCAGAAAGCTGGCAGACTGAGAAGATGGCAGATTAATGTCTCAAAATAACCATGTTGTTGGGGCCTGGATGCCAGGTTCTTTTATAGAACCAGAGAGAAGCAGTAAGGAACTAAAGTCGAAAGGCAGAATAAAGAGAGAGAGGAGAAGTGAAGTATAAAGGGCCATTAGTCTTGCAAAAAGTCTCTGAGAATGGCCAGTATCTGGGAAGGGGCGTGTTAATCTCTTCTTCCTTGCACCCATTCACTGGTGGGCAGCGTCAGATTATCTCTCTTGAGCTGAACAAAGACACTTCAGTTTACCAGTCAGGCAGAGGGGCAGGGTCCTCTGGAGGCAGGCCATTATGTATGATTTTAACAGCAAAAGCAACAAAAAACAAGTCAAAGAAGTAGTTCCAACATGAAATTAGAATTGACTTTTCCCTGCAACACTAGACTTCCATGTAACATCAAGGTTGAAAAAGAGTAGTTATAGAAGGTGGAACTTTGTTTAGCAGATGACTTGCAGAGGAGCTTCCCAGACCTCTCCACGTGGTCCTGCAGCCCCAGTGTAGCCTTCCTGTTTGCACCAGCCTCCGATGAGAAGCAGAGCCTTCCATACATTGTACCATGGAGCAAACAGGTCAAATCATGGTGGTGCCCAAACCATGACATTGAAGGGGGCACCTGAAAAATGAGCAGTTTCTATGGATCTCTGCCTTCCTCTGGGAATTTCCAAGCAGCATGCCCTTCACATAAGTTTGGATAGGTCATAGCTACATACAGATGCCAGGCAATTTAAGATTTGGGATGTTCAGAGCCCCCAGTGGTTTTTCAAGAAAAGGGATGGCTCGGGGTGGTCCTGAAGTTATCAGTGACACCTTGACATTGTGCATAAATCATTCAGCTTTCACTGTAGGAGTGGGGTGGGCAGGGTATGGAGCAGAGCAGTCCTGTATATGGCCAGGCTGCTCTACTTTGTGCAAGTAATAAAGTGAGAGGGGCATGTGAGTGTCCAGTACCTTCTTCAGAGAGCTCACAGCACTTTTACATAAAAGGCACATGGAGGCTCAGCTGACTGTGGATGGCCACTGTGCCATACTCGCAGGATGTGGCTGCATCTCACCTGCCCTGGCAGTACGTTGTGTGGGATTGGGTAGCAAGCAGGGACTCCACCCACCCGTTACCTACAGATCTCTGTTCAAAGCCCAAGTCTACATTATGGGCTGGGGTGACCCTGGACATGTTACTCTCCCTGTGCCTCTTTTCCCATCTGTACAAAGGAAATCAGGATGCTGACCTCCCAGGAACCCCTGTCCAGGCTCCAGCACAGTACGTGGTGCGTTCCAGGTATAAACTATAAGCTGGATCCCTTCCCTTTTCTCTGATTTCTTCTAATTAAGATTCACTTACCTGAGGTTCAGTCCAGGTGTCACTTTGTATAGAGATGTTGTGATGACTCCACCCTCCTCCGAGGGCAGGTGTAGAGGAGGAGGGATGGGCAAGGTGTGGCAGTCACCACTTCTCCCTGCTGGGCTGGGGGACCTTCAGCCTGCACAGAAACATGTCAGTGTGGTGTGTAACCTCACCCCCGTCCAGGGCATCCTGGGTCCCCAGTGCCCACCCTGCCTTCTCTCACTCTAGTTTTGTTTGGACCACTGTAGCTAACAGCAGCATCACAGCCCCTGCTCCTTCCCTGGTGTGCAAGCTTCCCCTCGCCCTTTGGACAGCTGAAGTACTTTGTTAGTGTTAATTCCAGAGCCTCTCGGTTAGACATGTCTTGGTTCAAATTATAGTCAGAATCTGGAATAATAATATCACAATAATAGGAGTAATGGAGTTTACAGAAGTAAATAACAGGAGTTATTCAAGATTAACATGACATTCAATGTCATCTTTCCAGGAAATTTATATTCCTAAGCAAAGCAATGTAGGGCAGTGTTTTCCTTTTTTCACTCTTTTTTCATTATTGCCCCCTTAAGGAGTCTTTTTAGATATTTTTTTCTAACTATTCCTTCATGGCATTTTAATGCCATGGATATGCTATATGTTTATTTATGTACCGTACATATATCTGTGCTTTATTTGTAATATGATCCCCCCCACCCCACCAAGGGACCAGTCCTTGGTCTGTTAAGGGGACTGTCTTCTGCATGGAGAGCACAGATCTAGAAGGTTAAGCATGTTTCTCCTAGGTCTTATATCAGATTGCTGGCTGGGCTTGTACTCAGCTTTCCCCCAGGCAGGCAGATTCTCAACCACCGAACTGCCAGGGAAGTCCTAGATTTCTTTTCTTTTTTTTTTTTCCAGTAGTGTTAAGTGTATTCATCCAGCATTATCTTAGAGATCAGGTAACTAGCCTACTAATGAAACAAATATAGCAGTAAATGCAGTACTGAATTTGAACACAAGCTTATAGGCAGTTAGAAACATTCCACATATTTACAGGCAAGGGCAACCATGGCGTGGATTCCTCAGAATATGGAGAATTATCTAGTTCTACATACTAGGTTTCTACATATCTACGTTTTACCTGTCTGACAAGTTTTTGTCATTATTACAGCAAAAGTCTTCTAAATCACTATATAAATTAGGACATTTATGTTGATCTGCCTTGCACAGATCCTCAACTAATGAAACAATAAAGTTCAGATAGTTTTAAAGGCAAGTCAAATAATATTTTTCATTGTGGAAAATATTATTGTATTCTGTGAATCAGTGTACAAACACTGCAAAATAATACTGTAAACAATAGACTTATATTACTAGTCTTTGAGAAATATTTCTGTAAATAGATCATGAAAGAACTTTAAGTTCAAGACACTTGAAGCATTTTCTTTAAAATGTTCTGCATATGCTTTCTCTGTTATCAAGCCTTTATATAAAATGTCTGACTTGCAGAAAATCAAAAGGATTTCCATATATAAGTAAACAGCTTGTGTTTTTAGAATGATAAAATTTTTTTCTGTTATAAATTGATTACTGTTTATGAGGTTTTGTTATGTGAAATTCTCATTTCAACACGTGATATTAAAATAGCCAAAACTATGATGAGTTTATTTTTATTTTAATTTTTTCTTAAAGTATATATATTTATTGAAATATAGTTGAATTAGTGTTTCAAGTGCACAGCAAGCAGTTATACATATACACATATATTGTCTTTGAAATTATTTTCCATTATAGGTTATTATAAGATATTGACTATAGTTCCCTGTGCTATAGAGTACACCTTTGTTGCTTGTTGTATATCTATTTTTTAGAATTAGATATCTACCAGAGAAGGCAATGGCACCCCACTCCAGTACTCTTGCTTGGAAAATCCCATGGACGGAGGAGCCTGGTAGGCTGCAGTCCACGGGGTCGCTGAGCGTTGGACACGACTCAGTGACTTCACTTTCATGCATTGGAGAAGGAAATGGCACCCCACTCCAGTGTTCTTGCTTGGAGAATCCCAGGGACGGCAGAGCCTAGTGGGCTGCTGTCTATGGGGTCGCACAGAGTTGGGCACGACTGAAGCAACTTAGCAACTGAGCATTCTATTCATACTAAGTTAAACAAGTAGAATCAAAATGTCATACATTTTTTAGTTAGGCAAAAATTTGAAGTTTTCTAAAATATGTATATTATACATATTATTTATACATATGTATACAAAAGCTTTTCTACTATGGTTGATAAATGCTTGAAAAGAACACAAAAAGAAGAAGAGATGGAGAAATTGGAAAACACAAACTAAATGAAGTGGGAGCACTGAATATGAAATAGAAAAAGTAAAACAAACTGGATAAAAGTAAAATATCATCATATAGCTGAGTTGTTTTTAAACATGACTGCTCACTGGAAACATATCTGGAACTCTGGAGTCAAAAAAAAAGTAATAACTGACCATTTGTATTTTTTGAAAATTTTCCAGATAATTCTGATATGCATCTGGATTTTAAAAAGTGATTACATGTTTTTCTATTAAAGGATAATTTTGGTGATATAGAGTTCTATTATTTTTCTGTTGACCAATTATGATACAGTGGTGTAAAGTGAGATAGTTACTTGATCACAATAGTGAAAGATGTTTATCATTTATCACAATCAATAACCAGACAAATAATTTTTGTTTTATTTTAATTTTTTCTTAATATATATATTTATTGAAATGATTGACTTAACTATATAAACTGATTAACTTAACAATATAGAATAATTACATACAGTGTGGGGGAATCAAACAGAGTGATGTGATAAGTGCATGCATGTACATACAAGTTTTCATCCTCCCAGCCAGTCTGTGTCTTTTGGTTGGTACATTTAATCCATTACATTTAAGATAATTTAATTTAATTTTAATAATTTAATTTAATATGTATAATCTTATTAGCATTTTCTTAATTGTTTTGGGTTTATTTTGTGTAGGTCTTTTCCATGTCTTGTATTTCCTGCCTAGAGAAGTTCCTTTAGCATTTGTTATAAAGCTGGTGCTAAATTCTCTTAACTTTTGCTTGTCTGGAAAGTTTTCAGTTTCTCCATCAAATCTGAACAAGAGTCTTGCTGCGTAGAGTATTCTTGGTTGTAGGTTCTTCCCTTTCATCACTTTAAATATACCATGCCACTCGCTTCTGGCTTATAGAGTTTCTGTTCAGAAATCAGCTGGTATCTTGATGAGAATTCCCTTGTACGTTATTTGTCATTTCTCCCCTATTGCATTTAATATTTTGTATTTATCTTTAATTTTTGTCAGTTTGATTACTGTGTGTCTTGGTGTGTTCATCCTTGGGTTCATCCTGCCCAGGACACTCTGTGCTTCCTGGACTTGGTTGACAGTTTCCTTTCCCATGTTAGGGACATTTTCAGCTATTACCTCTTCAGGTATTTTCTCAGGTTCTTTTTCTCTTTTCCTCCTGGGACCCCTATACTGCAAATGTTGGTGCATTTAATGCTGTCCCAGAGGTCTCTTAGGCAGTCTACATTTTTGTTTCATTCTTTTTTCTGTATTCTGTTCTGCTACAGTGATTTCCACAATTCTGTCCTCCAGGCCATTTTCCCACTCTTCTGCCTCTTATTCTGCTCTTGATTCCTTCTAGTGTATTATTCATCCCTGTTTATCTGTTCTTTAGTTCTTCTAAGTGTTTGGTAAACATTTCTTCCTTCTGCTCGATCTTTGCCTCCATTGTTTTCCCAAGATCCTGCATCATCTTCACTATCATTACTCTGAATTCTTTTTCTGGAAGGTTGCCTATCTCCACTTTATTTAGTTGTTTTTCTGGGGTTTTATCTTGTCCCTTCATCTGGGATATAACTCTCTGCCTTTTCATGCTGATTAACTTTCTGTGATGTGGTTTTTGTTTCAGTTACTGTGGTTCTGTACTTCTTGCTTCTTCTGTCTGCCCTCTGATGGAGGAGGCTGAGGCTTGTGTGAGCTTCCTGATGGGAGGGACTGGTGGTGGGAAAAACTGGGTCTTGCTCTGGTGGGCAGGGCCTTGCTGTAAGCTGCAATCCAATTATCTGCTGATGGGTGGGGTTTCACTGTGGTAGTTGTCTGGCCTGAGGTAACCCAGCCTTCTTTACGGGCTCCATGGTAGGTTTAATGGAGAACTCCAAGAGGGCTTACGCCAAGGGGGCCCTTCCTGGGCTGATGCTGCTAGTGCCCCCAGTCCTGTGGGGAGCCCCTGCTGACTCATGCCTCCACAGAAGACGCTCCAACACTAGCAGGTAGTTTTGGTTCAGTCCCCTTTGGGGTCACCGCTCCTTTCCCCTGTGTCTTGGTGCATGCAAGATTCTGCTTGTGCCCTCTAAGACTGGAGTCTCTCTTTCCCCAAGTCCTGTGCAAGTCCTATAGTCAAATCCTGCTGGCCTCCAAGGTCAGATTCCATGGGGATCCCCAGGCTAGGAAACCTGATATGAGGTTCAGAACCTTCAGAGCAGTGAGAGAACTTCTGTGATATTATTGTTCTCTAGTTTGTGGGTCACCCATATGGCAGGTATGGGATTTGATTTTATTGTGATTGTGCCCCTCCTCCCATCTCACTTCAGCTTCTTCTTTGTCTTTGGATGTGGGGTATCTTTTCTTAGCGGGTTCCAGCATCCTCCTGTCAATGGTTGTTCAACCGCTAGTTGCAATTTGGAAGCTCCCACAGGAGGAGATGAACACACATCCTTCTACTCTGCCATCTTGAACCAGAAGTCTGACAAAGTTCTTTTTAAAATAAAGTCTAACTTTAAGTTCTATACTAAACGTGTATACTATTGACAAGTAGTAAAACAGGTGCTTGCTAAATCTAGTGATACATATGTTTTCTGGGTACCTCTTACTGGAGGTTGTTGGAGTAAATCGTAATGAAAGGTTGCTCCTGTGATATTCCTGCCTAATTAACTGGAACAAAATTCTGGCCAGCATTCCAGTTGCAGCCAGCTACAGTGAAACAGAATGGGGAGGGCCACTGACTCTGAAACACACTCATATTTTTATCACATAAAAACTAAAGCGTCCTCTGACTTGTCACTAACAGTTATTAACCCGAGGACACATTGGAGTTAAGAAGGTATATGTCACTTTGCCATAGATTCCACAGTGATAAGGCTCAGGCTAGTAGAGGTGATGGAATTCCAGTTGAGCTGTTTCAAATCCTGAAAGATGATGCTGTGAAAGTGCTGCACTCAATATGCCAGCAAATTTGGAAAACTCAGCAGTGGCCACAGGACTGGAAAAGGTCAGTTTTCTTTCCAATTCCAAAGAAAGGCAATGGCAAAGAATGCTCAAACTACCGCACAATTGCACTCATCTCACATGCTAGTAAAATAAGGCTCAAAATTCTCCAAGCCAGGCTTCAGCAATACGTGAAGTGTGAACTCCCTGATGTTCAACCTGGTTTTAGAAAAGGCAGAGGAACCAGAGATTAAATTGCCAACATCCGCTGGATGATAGAAAAAGCAAGAGAGTTCCAGAAAAACATCTCTTTCTGCTTTATTGACTGTGCCAAAGCCTTTGACTGTGTGGATCACAATAAACTGTGGAAGATTCTGAAAGAAATGGGAATACCAGACCACCTAACCTGCCTCTTGAGAAATCTGTATGCAGGTCAGGAAGCAACAGTTAGAAATGGACATGGAACAACAGACTGGTTTCAAATAGGAAAAGGAGTACGTCAAGGCTGTATATTGTCACCCTGCTTATTTANAAAAAAAAAAAAAGAATTTCTAAAAAGCAATGATGAAAGCACTACATATTAGAATCTCTATATTAATAATCACTGAAACTTTTCTAGCCTTAAATAGCTTTTCAGTGTACATTAAAGAACTGAGATAAACGAATTAATATCTGGGAACAGAAATCTAGAAAGAAATAATTAAGCCAGATAAAAGTAAAGAGAAAAATAATAAAAATAAAAGTAGAAAATAATGAGATAGAGAGTAGTAAAACAATATATCTGATGAATAAATAATCTCTTGGCTTATTTTTAGTTAAAAATATAGATAAACCCTTGGCTAACTTAATCAAGTAAAAGTGAGGATGCACAGATATACAAAGTAAGAAATAATTAGGGGGAAATAAGTATTTATATAGAGGAAAGTTTAAAAAATCATGGGAATGTTTTACTGGCCTTCTCACAAATAAGCTTAAAAATTAAATGAAATGGATAATTTTAAAGGAGAAAAGTTTCTAAAATTAACCATATTAAAGATAGAACCTGGGCATATACCTGGACAGAGCCTGAGCACATACCCAGACAAAACTATGGTTCAAAATGCTGGGAAAGATTTAAGAAGGGAGGAAAAGGGGATGTCAGAGGATGTGATGGTTGGATGGCATCACCGACTCAATGGACATGAGTTTAGGTAAACTTAGGGAGTTGATGATGGACAGGGAGGCCTGGCGTGCTGCCTTCCATGGGGTCTCAAAGAATCAGACACAACTGAGCGACTGAACTGAACTGATGGTTCAAAAAGATACAAAAACATTTATGTTCATAGTAGCAATATTCACAATAGCCAAGACCTGTGTTATGTGTGTAAATCACTTCAGTCTTGTCCAACTCTGTGCAACCCTACGGACTGTAGCCCACCAGGCTCCTGTGTCCATGAGATTCTCCAGGCAAGAAGACAAGAGTAGGTTGCCATACCCACCTCCAGGGGATCTTCCCAACCCAGGATCAAACTAGCATCTTTTATGTCTCCTGCATTGGCAAGCAGGTTCTCTACCAGTAACGCCAGGTGGGAAGCCAGGACATGGGTACAACCTAAATGTCTGTCAACAGGTGAATGGATAGAGAAGATGTGGCACATGTATATATTGAAATATGACTCAGCCTAAAAAAGAATGAAATAATGCCATTTGCAGCAACATGGATACAACTAGAGATTATCATTCTAAGTAAGTTGGGCTTCCCTGCTAGCTCAGTTGGTAAAGAATCCACCTGCAATGCAGGAGACTCCAGTTTGATTCCTGGGTCAGGAAATTCCCCTGCAGAAGGGATAGGCTACCCACTCCAGTTTTCTTGGGCCTTCCTGGTGCCTCAGACAATAAAGAATCCACCTGCAGTGCAGGAGACCTGGGTTTGATCCCTAGGTTGGGCAGATCCCCTGGTGGCGGGCATAGCAATCCACTCCAGTACTTTTACCTGGAGATTCCCCATGGACAGACGAGCCTGGTGGGTTACAGTCCATGGTGTCACAAAGAGTCAGACGCGACTGAGCGACTAAGGATGCACAAGTAAGTCAAAGAGAAAGACAGCACATGATATCATTTATATGTGAAATCTAAAATATGGCACAAATAAACCTGTTTGCAAAACAGAAACAGACTCACAGATGTAGAGAACAGACTTGCGGTTGCCAGGAGGGGAGCAGAGAAGATGAGGGACGGATTGGGAGTTTGGAGTTAGCAGATGCAAACTATTACATTTAGGATGGCAGCAGCAAGGTCCTGCTGTAGAGCACAGGGAATTGTCTCCAATCTCCTGGGATAAACCATGGAAAAGGAAGAAAACAAGAGATCAATTTTCCTAGAGAAAATTATCAAGGAATGAGCATGCAAAAAGCTACCAAGCCTGAATGATTTTACTGTCACCCAGAAACTTCAAATATTTTTCCAGAGAATTAAAGATGCAAGAAATTGTTCCAGTACTTATGAAGAAGGGATAATATTGATGTAAACTCTGATGCTGTTTAAAAAGAAATTAGAAAATACTATTATTTATAAGTATGGAGGAAAAAGTTCAAAACAAAATATTAGTGAATGGATTTAACAACATGTTAAGAAAATAGTAAGCCATGATCAAGTGGAATTTCTTTCATAATTGCAAACTTGATTCAATATTAGAAGAGCCATTAGTATAATAAATCATTGCTAGATATAAGGAAAAACCATACAGTTATCTCCATGCTGTTGCTGCTGCTGCTGCTGCTAAGTCACTTCAGTTGTGCCCAACTCTGTGCGACCCCACAGACGGCAACCCACCAGGCTCCCACGTTCCTGGGATTCTCCAGGCAAGAACATGGGATTGGGTTGCCATTTCCTTCTCCAATGCATGGAAGTGAAAAGTGAAAGTGAAGTAGCTCAGTCATGTCTGACTCTTTGCGACCCCATGGACTGCAGCCCACCAGGCTCCTCCATCCATAAGATTTTCCAGGCAAGAGTACTGGAGTGAGGTGCCACCGCTTTCTCTGAATTATCTCCATAGAGGCTGAAAAAAAGTCTTAGGTAGAGTTCAATGCTTGTCTTTTTGGTAGGGGCATGGGTTAGCAGTGAAGAAACTAAACACATATTCTAGGATTAGGCAAATAAAATATGCAGTGGATGATGGGAGCCAGGTTTTTTATTGACAGAGAAGGAAGTTACAGCACAGAAAGGATAGAATGAACTTTGTGAGGCTGGGTAGTAGTTGTAGGTATCAGTGTGAATTCGTTGTCTTTAATAGATTCATTAGTGATTCTCAATTGAAGACAGTTTGCCCTCCAAAGGAAATCTGTCCATGTCTACAAACATTTGGTTTTTGAATCTGGGAGGTGGGGTATGGCATCCAGTGAGAGGCTAGGGGCACTGCTAAACATAGCAGGTGCAAAGCACAGGACAGCACCTCCACCTCTCCCAGCAAAGAACCACCTGATCCACAGTATTAATATTGAGAATGCAGAGGATGAAAACCCTGAGCTAGATAGACAGATAGATAGACAGACAAATAGACAGACAGATAGATAGATAGATAGATAGATAGATAGAAGTAGATAAGCAAATATATCCTGATGTGCAAGTGTGGCTGTATATGTAAATCTATTTATTAGCTCTCTGCTGAGATTGCCTTAAAACAATGACCCACGGAGAGCCCAAATGTTACTGTCTAAAAACTGACAGCAACCACAGCTCCTCAGTGAAGTGGCTGCTTCCTGGAGAGGGCATAATAGGTTCGCCATGTGTGTGTGTGT
>SJYW01050579.1:599635-645594 GCA_006410735.1 Raphicerus campestris | reverse complement strand
CCTTTTATAACCCACATCTTATATGTAAAAGTCTTATACCTCTTCTACATCTTATAAGATATATATATATATATATATATATATATAACATTTATTGGGGTATAGTCCCTTTACAATACTGTGTTGGTTTCTCATGTAAAATGAAGCAAAACAGCTATATGTATACCTATATCCCCTTTCTCTTGAATCTTCACCCCATGCCCCCTTCCTAATCACCTCCCACCTACGGTACCACAGAGCACCTGAGCTTCCCATTGTACTTACCAGGCTCCCACGAGCTATTCATTTTACACATGGCAGTATATATATGTCAATCTCAACTTCCCAATTCATCCCACCTCCCCTCCCCCCACATCCACGTCTGTTCTCTGTATCTGCATCTTTATTCCTGCCCCGCCAATGTGTTCATCAGTACCATTTTTTTTTCTAGATTTCACATATATACACATTAATATATACCTGCTTTTACCTTTCAGATTTACTTCATTCTACAGTTTGAGGCAATCCCTATCAAATTACCAATGTTATTATCCACAGAATTAGAGCAAAAAATTTTACAATTTGTGTGGAAACACAATAGCTCAAATAAACAATGAAATCTTGAGAAAGAAAAATGGATCTGGAAGAATCAGGCTCCCTGACTTGAGACTATACTTCAGAGCTACAGTAATCAAGACAGTATGATACTTGCACAGAAATAGAAATATAGATCAATGGAACAGTATAGAAACCCAAATACAAATCCACACACCTATGATCACCTAATTTATGATAAAGGAAGCAAGAATACACGATGGAGAAAAGATAGTCTCTTCAATAACTGATGCTGGGAAACTGGACAGCTACACATAAAAGACTGAAATTAGAACACTCCCTAACACCACATACAGAAAATAAACTCAAAATGAATTAAACACCTAAATGCAAGAGCAAAGACTATTACAGGAAAACACAGGAAGAACATTCTTTGGCATAAATCACAGCAAGAACTTTTTTGACCCACCTCCTAAAGAAAATAAAAATAAAATAAACAAATGGGACCCAGTTAACTTTAAAGCTTTTTCACAGCAAAGAAAACCATAAATGAGATGAAAAGACAACCCTCAGAATAGGAGAAAATATTTGCAAACAAAAGAAACTCACAAGGGATTTATCTCGAAAATGCAGAAATAGCTCACACACCTCAATATAAAAAAAAAAAAAAAGAAAGAAAGAAACAAACCAATGAAGAACTGGGCAGAAGACCTACATAGTCTCTTCTCCAAAGAAGGCATTCATAGGTTTCTTAGAACTGACATTACAAAGGGGAAAGAGCTGTCATAAGAAATGAATGATTTGGACATTAGCAAAATCGCACATTGAAAGTTATTTAGATTTTGTAAAAGCCTAGCCAAAATAATTATTTTTATGANCATTCATAGGTTTCTTAGAACTGACATTACAAAGGGGAAAGAGCTGTCATAAGAAATGAATGATTTGGACATTAGCAAAATCGCACATTGAAAGTTATTTAGATTTTGTAAAAGCCTAGCCAAAAAAATTATTTTTATGAATACTTCTAGAAGTATGTTCTGAAAACACTTTCTCTATGAGATGCTCTGGAAAAATAAAATCAGAATCTCTACCTACCAACCTATACTTCAGCCTCCTACCTGTCTGTATATATTATGTGTAAATATTCAAACATATTTAATTAATTTCTTTCTGTGGTCATCTCTGGAAATGCTATATACTCCATTCAATTCTTAGAGAATGATAACTTCATGGTGGTTTGTTCAAGGTTCTGAGAAGCCTGTAATCAAAATATAACCCTTTTAATTTTATTTATTTTAAAACTTATTTGGCTATGGAACCATCATTTCATGACCCATATTTTAACTTCCTATAGAGTACACTGTAGGACATGCTATCATAATCTATCCTTTAATTTGGAAATATGGGGCTGTGGTCTCCTTGATTAAACCTTCAGCTCAATTATTTCAAACTACAGAATGAACAAACTTATAGATAATCTCCAGAACAGCTATCTGCTCATTCAACAACCCTGTCCCCACACATTCTCCATACCATACCCTTCTGATCACTCTGAGTGTGGCATGGATTATTGAGACCACACCTGTTACTTTCCCCATTCATTAGAATCCTGGTTAAATCCCATTTCTTCTGTGAATTCTATTGCAATGCCTATGATCAAATGGATCTTTCCCTTCTTTGAACTCCAAAAGCACTTAGCATTTCCACAGTTATGATAATGATTTACAAATCCTTTAATATGTCTGAGTCTTGATTTGATGCCTAATTGTTTAAGCTCTTAAAAGGGCAGAACTCTATTTCATGTATTTCAGACTCATAGCCCTAATGTGGTCTTAGTCAAATAAATCATCATTCACTTGCCATATGCAGCAACACTGAACCCTCTGCCCTTATAAATCACATCATCCTGGACCGCCCACAGGTGAGAGCAGCGGTCCCTTCCTTAAAGCACAGCAATCAATACTGCATTTTTCAGTCTGTATTTATAAACAGGAAATTAACTGCCTTCCATCACTGTTCTAATTGACCTTCAGCTTAGGTTTGAAAGGAAAGACCTCAGTCAAACAGAAGGCTTTATTGATGGTATCAATCCATTAATGGTGCCTTTGGTTTCGTTATAACGGTGCCACAGGAAATAAAGAAACACATTTTGGGTGTGTTTGTGTAGTCTGGGTGGTGGGGGTCAATTTGGCATCTCTAAAAAAAAAAGTTCCTNCTTCCATCACTGTTCTAATTGACCTTCAGCTTAGGTTTGAAAGGAAAGACCTCAGTCAAACAGAAGGCTTTATTGACGGTATCAATCCATTAATGGTGCCTTTGGTTTCGTTATAATGGTGCCACAGGAAATAAAGAAACACATTTTGGGTGTGTTTGTGTAGTCTGGGTGGTGGGGGTCAGTTTGGCATCTCTAAAAAAAAAAAGTTCCTCAGTAAATTAGCAGGGAAACTTTAAGGACAATACTTATTTCTTGCTTGAGTTCAAATCTTGAGGAAACATCAAAATGAAATCCAAGCTAACTTGCAAGGGAATAAGAAGTAGCTAAATGTCTGCTATGCAACTGGACTGAGACCTTTCCAAATCAGCTTAGCTAATGCTGCAAAACTGCCTCACTAAAATAGAAAATAGCCAACATGTTAACTGGCCATTTCTAATTCTCAATGCACTGATTGAGTACTAAATGCATTATATTTACTCCTTAAGTCACTACATACTTGTCACCTTGTTATAGACACCGCTAGGAGAAGACATGGTCTTTGCAGAAAAACAGAGGGCTCTTAGTTTCTTTTTGTGCAAAGTGGGACTAGAGGTTTCTGAGATGGGGAAATCAAACAATCCAAGGATATGCAGCCAAAATGAGAAAGAACCGTCACTTCCCTTGGCCCTCACTTAGTTTGGCATTTCTTAAATAAAGAGACAATATTTTTAAACAAACTTTCCAAGAAATTCTCATGCACAGAGATTTGAGAAGCATTATTTTAAGGAATTAGAATGACAGCAATAGTGAAACAGACCATAAACACTCCACTCAGTAACCTTTCTTCTAGAAAACAGAACACTTGTGTGCAGGAAACATATCTTCTCTCTATATGTTCAAGCATTCAGAATAATGAGTTATGTAATATGTACACAATTATATACAAATAAAATGGTGGACAGGAGAAAGGGAAAACACAAAGACAGGGAGGAGACAGAAAGGGCAAAAAAAGAGAATTTCATTCAGAGTGCTGGGTCAGGTTCATTTTTCTCTAGAGCATAGCATGCAATCAAGAATTCTCTCCACCTTTACAAGCTATCTTTTGAATGAATAAAATAAGGTAATCTTAATATATTTTCAAAGAGCTTTATTTCATTCTTCATTTTTCAGGTTGAATACCTTCCCCCAAAAGTCACTATCTTTAGCCTCTAACAATCTTCTGGTAAAATGGGTTATCTTCCTAAACTGTTCTGAGTTTC
Organism: Raphicerus campestris; assembly: GCA_006410735.1. Classification (NCBI taxonomy): domain Eukaryota; kingdom Metazoa; phylum Chordata; class Mammalia; order Artiodactyla; family Bovidae; genus Raphicerus; species Raphicerus campestris. The sequence continues at coordinate 641,607 of SJYW01050579.1, read as the reverse complement.
AAGTTTCAAGGAAGAAACTAAAACTTATTGAAAACTTACTTATGTGGCCATCACAGAGCTAAACACTTTACAAAAGTGCTCCATGACGTTACATTCAAAATACCCTTGACAAAAAGTCACCGTTATCTCTATTTTACAGGTGATGGTGATGGTGACGACTGAGCTCTTCAGAAACAACTGGGTTTATCCTTTATATCAATCAGCTCATTTAATTCATATACCATCTGCGTGCACGCTCAGTCACTAAATCATTTCTGACTTTTTGTGACCCCATGGACTATAGCCCGCCAGACTCCTCTGTCCATGGGATTCTCCAGGCAAGAATACTGGAGTGGGTTGCCATTTTCTTCTCCCAGTGATCTTCCCGACCTAGGGATTGAACCTGAGTCTTCTACATTCCCTGCATTGGCAGGCAGATTCTTTATCACTGAGCCACCAGGGAAGCCCATACCATCTGCATGAAGGTAAACTTTAAATTATACTTTATAGGTAAAAACCAGGGGGACTAGAGATAATAACCAAGATCCTGAACTGGATTCAAGGTCTAACTCTATCATTTGCACATACATAACCCCAATGAGAAAATAAAGTTAGAGCAGTTCAGTGGTCTATCTCCTCCTCTTTCACATGGGGAAGGCAAGTCTCCCAATCAAGCATGAATAGGACATGAGCGACATTTACCCTTTATTATCCGCACACAAGAAACTCATGGGGAAAGCGAGGTTCTTTTGAGTCTTCTAAGGTTACTCTGTGCCCCAGGCTCAGACACCATTGGGCAGGGGGATTTAAGGTAAAGGTAGACATAACAATGGGTTTAAAATAGAAAAAAATTATTTTGCTTCTGTGTTTTCCTTAGCGTAAGCCAAAAACAATGATATAAATTTGGTGTCCTAGTGAATATCCCATCATGCCCAAAGTGCCCATTTAGGGATGTGATATTTGATATATTTCTTAATGAATGTGTCAAATATTTGCTTTTTGTTCTTTCATTGAAATGGTTTCTTATTTAGCTCTTTAAAGTCTTAAAAAATAATTCCCATGAATTGTATATTTAATTAGTAGATGTCAAGTCAGCCTTTTATACAGGTCAGAAACTATTTTTAGGGGACCAAAGTTATAGCATTAGTGGCTAACTTGAAGAAACAAAGCAGTTTTTTAAAGGTTATTTTCAGAACTGTTTGTATTAATAAAGAAAAATAAGGTGTCCATATTGAAATCTTTACTATTTAGAATAAATGCATCATCTGAAGAAAGTATAATAGTTAAACACTATTTTTTCACACATGGGAAAGCAAATCAGAAAGTTAGCAGGACAAATGTGCTTTAGGTCTGTGTTCCAGTCAAATGCTAATAACTGAACAATGCTCAAATCCAGAAAGTCAAAATACTTCTGGCAGAGGCTTCAATCAAGGCATGTTCACTGAAATCAAATTACTTTTGGATTAATGTAATTTTTTATTACAACATATAAAGTACAATTTTGTCTATATTCTAACCAACAAAGCAAACATAATTATTAAAAAGGTTTTAACTCAAAATCTGAATTAATGAATGAAATCTGCCAAGTGTACTTATTTGCCAGGGCTGTCTTAACCAACTAAGGCAAATAAGGTGCTTAAAAACAGAAATGTACTGTCTTGATGTTGTGGGGTGGGTTGGTTGGGGGTGGGCTAGAAGTCTAAAATCAAGGTGTGAGCAGAATCTGAAACCTCTAGGGGAGGACCTTTCCTTGCCTCTTCCAGCTTCCTGTAACCCCAGGAGCTCTCTTTTCCTTAACAGTTCATTCATCAGTATTTTTCCCTTTTGCACCTTATGCAGCAAAGAACGACCATGCTGCCCCTTCACTGATGTATCCAAGTTCATCTCATCTACCTTCTCCTCTCTTCCCAACAGCAGAGCATAACTCAGGAAGTTCTCTGCCACTTAATTACAAAGATCATTTTCCTTCAGGGCCCAGTAACTTGTCCCTCCATCCTTAGACTTTACCAGAAGTACTGTCAATGTTCCCATTTTTAGCAACATTCTGCTTTTGATAATGTAGGCATTCCCTAGGACAAGAGAAACTTTCTCTGCAACTCTCCTTTCCTCTTTCTGAACTCTCACCAGAATCACCTTTAACATTTCTATTTCTATGAACAACCTCTTCGAGGTCATCTAGGCTTTTTCTATCAAGTGCCCTGAAATGCTTTGAGCCTCTGTCTTTTTTACCTGATTTCAAAGCAATTTCTGCAGTTTTTAGATAGTTGTTGCCCCACTTGCTGGGACCAAATCTGTATTAGTTTCATAGAGCTGCCAGGGCAAAGTAATATGAACTGGGTGACTCAAAACAATAGAGATTTACTTGCACAGTTCCAGAGAACTTAAAGTGTTTGCAGGACCATGCTCCCTCTGAAATTCTCAGCAGAATCTTTCCCCAGTTCTGCTGGTGCTTTGACCCTTGGTGCTCTCTGGCCTGCAGCTGCCTTGGTGTGATCTCTGCCTCTGTTGTCATGTGACATCTTCCCTGTGCGTCTGTCTTCACACAGCATTTTTTCACTTCTTCCAAGGATACCCGTCATATTGGATTAGGGCCCAGCCTAATGATATCTGAACTTCATTACCTTTCAAATCCAGTTCATAGTCAAAGGTACCAGGTATTACAATGTCAACATATCCTCTTGGGTAGTGGGGGGAACAATTCAACCCATAACAATAAGCATGCCAAGTATCAGCTAACTGTCTCTCAACTCTAAATTCAACACCTGCTTTATTTCCACTGGCCAGGCTTTCTTTAAGCAGCTCTCCATAATGGCAAAAATAGCACTGAGTTTCCCTTGTAGGGACACACAGGGAGAAGGTCCTTTGCTCTTTTTTGCTACTGTGCTGTGGATCAGCATTGTGGGTGTGAGATTTCCAGTGGAGCTCTGACCCAGCCACCTGCTCAAAATCCCTTGGCCACACTGCAGCCTCTGCTCAACTGGACAATAATAACCTACGAGCAGCTTTCTTGACAGAGATGCTATAAGCTCTAGGACTCTGCCCTCCCCAAATCCTGATTTTTACTATAGGTCTTATACACAGCTTTCTTGCAATCAGGAAAATCCCATTCATATCACTAAGCCATCACTCCCTCTGCAGGCTTATCCATATGTATGGCTTACCATACCCTAGGACCTCCTTCACCTGCATACTCATACCACCAGCTGCTGGTCAGGTGTACGCCCTTTGCCCTTCAGAAGACTGCCTGCCACTTGCTCAATGACTACAGACCAGCTCTGATCCAGACCAACAAGCAAACTCCTCTACTATCCAGTGGGCTGAAATATACCTGTAATCAGGAAGAACAAATCTGACTCTGTATTAGATCTGTTCCTTTTCCTGTGCTTATTCATGCTGACTCTACACCTTTTATAAAAGAAAGTTGCCTATAGCCTGAAAATGTACAGGATAGCCCATTCTCAGGGCTTTGACCTTTGAGAGTCCATTTATATAGAGATAAAAAGTTGAAGAACGGGGAATAATATTTGTCTGCTGGAGGCTTACAGTAACACCTTTTGCCATTATGGACCTGACAGATGTGGACAGCTACAAGAACAAAGGATCGCTACACCAAGGAGTCTGCAACAACTAACCACACGTCTGCCTCACAGTNACAGCCTTGACGTACTCCTTTTCCTATTTGGAACCAGTCTGTTGTTCCATGTCCATTTCTAACTGTTGCTTCCTGACCTGCATACAGATTTCTCAAGAGGCAGGTCAGGTGGTCTGGTATTCCCATCTCTTTCAGAATTTTCCACAGTTTATTGTGATCCACACAGTCAAAGGCTTTGTGTCGAATGTACTTCTTATAATTTTTGTTCTTTTATCTTCATTTTTTAATTATAAATTTATTTATTTTAATTGGAGGCTAATTTTACAATTAGCCTTTACAATATTGTATTGGTTTTGCCATACATCAACCTGAATCCACCATGGGTATACATGTGTTCCCCATCCTGAACCCACCTCCCTCCCCATACCATCCCTCTGGGTCATCCCAGTGCACCAGCCCCAAGCATCCTATATCATGCATCGAGCCTGGACTGGCAATTCATTTCACATATGATATTATACATGTCAATACCATTCTCACAAATCATCCCACCCTTACCCTCTCCCACAGAGTCCAAAAGACTGTTCTATACATCTGTGTCTCTTTTGCTGTCTCACATACAGGGTTATCGTTACCATCTTTCTAAATTCCATATATATGTGTTAGTACACTGTATTGGTATTTTTCTTTCTGGCTTACTTCACTCTGTATAATAGGCTCCAGTTTCATCCACCTCATTAGAACTGATTCAAATGTGTTCTTTTTAATAGCTGAGTAATACTCCATTGTGTATATGTACCACAGCTTTCTTATTTTAATGACCCAGGCTGTGGTCTTTCTTGGTGAATGTTCATATGTACATGGAAAAAATATATGTTCTGTAATGTTGTTGGCTGGAGGATCAATTAACTCCTGTTGAGAGAGATGGTACTTCTTCTATAAGAATTGGAAAACTGCCTTATTGCCTCAAATCCAGCCTACTACCTGTTTTTATGGTGTTGTATTTGAACACAGCCTTCTCTGTGTTTTTACATAGTCTTAGGGTGTGTTCATGCTATAATGGCAGTGCTGAGTAGTTGTCACAGAGACTGAATGACCTGAAAAGCCTGAAATAATTTATCCTGTCCCCAAATAGTCACTCCATATATTTTATTATTTTATTTTTAAATAAAATTTATTTATTTTAATTGGAGGTTACTTTACAATATTGTATTGGTTTTGCCATACATCAACATGAATCCACCATGGGTATACATGTGTTCCCCATCCTGAACCCACCTCCCTCCCCATACCATCCCTCTGGGTCATCCCAGTGCACCAGCCCCAAGCATCCTATATCATGCATCGAGCCTGGACTGGCAATTCATTTCACATATGATATTATACATGTCAATACCATTCTCACAAATCATCCCACCCTTACCCTCTCCCACAGAGTCCAAAAGACTGTTCTATACATCTGTGTCTCTTTTGCTGTCTCACATACAGGGTTATCGTTACCATCTTTCTAAATTCCATATATATGTGTTAGTACACTGTATTGGTATTTTTCTTTCTGGCTTACTTCACTCTGTATAATAGGCTCCAGTTTCATCCACCTCATTAGAACTGATTCAAATGTGTTCTTTTTAATAGCTGAGTAATACTCCATTGTGTATATGTACCACAGCTTTCTTATTTTAATGACCCAGGCTGTGGTCTTTCTTGGTGAATGTTCATATGTACATGGAAAAAATATATGTTCTGTAATGTTGTTGGCTGGAGGATCAATTAACTCCTGTTGAGAGAGATGGTACTTCTTCTATAAGAATTGGAAAACTGCCTTATTGCCTCAAATCCAGCCTACTACCTGTTTTTATGGTGTTGTATTTGAACACAGCCTTCTCTGTGTTTTTACATAGTCTTAGGGTGTGTTCATGCTATAATGGCAGTGCTGAGTAGTTGTCACAGAGACTGAATGACCTGAAAAGCCTGAAATAATTTATCCTGTCCCCAAATAGTCACTCCATATATTTTATTATTTTATTTTTAAATAAAATTTATTTATTTTAATTGGAGGTTACTTTACAATATTGTATTGGTTTTGCCATACATCAACATGAATCCACCACAGGTGTTCCCCATCCTGAACCCCCCTCCCTCCCCACTTCCCATACCATCCCTCTGGGTCATTTCAGTGCACCAGCCCCAAGCCAGGTTCGATGCACTCCATATATTTTGATTTCTGTTTGCATGGCACACTTTGTTTGATCTTTCAGTTTTTAATCTATCTGTAGCATTATATTTGAAATGAAGCATTATAATGTAATGTAATGTGATATTACATTTGGACAATATGTCGTATTTTCATATATCAGACAATTCCTTTTAACTGGTATGCTTAGATTTATTCTAATTATCAATATGTTTGGATTCAAGTCTACTATTTTATCTTTTGTTTTATTATTCTGTTTTTTTATTTTTCCATTCCTTTTTCTACCTTCTTTTGAGCTATTGGAACATTTTTTTTAGTATTCCATTTTAATTTATCATATGTTTTGATATCACTTAACCTTTTTGGTATATTTACTAGGCTTATACTATGCATATTGGAGAAGGAAATGGCAGCCCACTCCAGTGTTCTTGCCTGGAGAATCCCAGGGATGCAGGAGCCTGGTGGGGCTGCCTTCTATGGGGTCACACAGAGTCAGACATGACTGAAGTGACTTAACAGTAGCAGCAGCATACTATACATATGTAAGTTGTCAATCTACTTCATTCCAGTCAGTGGAATGAAGAAATCTTATCACTCCATGTTTCCCTCAACTCTTTCCCCTAATGTTGTAGGTATCTTATATACTACAGTTGCATATATTGAAATCCTCATCAGATGATATATACTTTTTCCTTTCAATCTAAAAGCATATTTTAAAGACATCAAGAGGAAAGAATTTACTCAAGTTAGATTATATTTACTTAAATTATATTTACAATTTTTTCTGCTCTTCTTACATTTCCATTGTTTCAAGTTTCCTTGTGGCACAATTCCCCTTTCCTAGGGGGAACTTCTTTTCTTTTTCAATTTTGTATTGGGGTACAGCTGATTAATAAACAATGTGATAATTTCAGGTGAACAGCAGAGGGACTCAGCCGTAGATATACACACATCCATTCTCCCCAAATACCCCTCCCATCCAAGCTGTCACGTAACGTTGCCCAGAGTTCCATGTGCTATGCAATAAGTCCTTGTTGGCCACCCATTTTAAATGCAGCTGTGTGTTCAAGCCCATCCCAACTCCCTAACTTTATCTGTGTTTTAGAGTAGGTCCACTGATGGCAGATCCTCCTGCTTTTCTTCATCAGAGCATGTCTTATTTCACCACAGTACCTAGTGAGAAATCAGCAGCTATTGGAATCATAGCTAATGAATCATTATCTGGCTGCTTTCTGGTGTTTTTCTTTAGTTTTAGGCAGCTTCATTATGATATGTTAGGGCATGGATTTCTTTTGATTTATACTCTAGTATTTGCTAAGCTTCTTAACTCTTTGGGGCTAAAACTCTCACCAGATTTATTAAGTTTTCAGCTATTATTTCATCAAACACTTTTTCTGCAGTGCACTTTCTCCTCTTCTTCTCAAAGACTGATGACATGTCTTTTGATATTTTTCTCAAGGGTCCCACAGACAGTCTCCAGTTTGTAATTTTTTTTTTTCTCTCATTCAAATTGGATAATTTCTCTTGTCTTTGAGGTCACTGGCTTTTGCTTCTGTTATTTCTATTCTGCCATTGAGCTCACTCAGTGGGTTTTTTTAAATAAACTTTTTATATAGGATAGTTTTAAATTTATCAAAAGAATTGTGAAGATAGTACTGTTTCAGCTGCACCTAATTTTGCCTATTATTAACATCTTTGCAATTAATAAATGGATATTGGTATACAGTTGCTCCTAAAATCTTCATCTTATTGTCCTTTTTATTTTCCAGAATCTCGTTCAGGACCCACATTACATTTTAGTTGTCATGTCTCCTCAGGTTCTTATGGCTACAACAGTTTCTCAGGCTTTCTTTTGGATGACCTTGACACTTTTGAGGATAGATACAGTTAGATGTTTTGTAGAATGTCTTATATGGGAAATTGTCTGATGTCTCTCTCTTGATTAAAGTTACGAGCTTTGGGGAAGAAGACCACAGACAAAAGGTCATTTTCATCATTTCATCACATCATGTCGAGAGCATAGTCTATCAACGTGGCGTATTACTGTGGATGTTAATTTTGTCTGATTTTCCCACCATAAGCTAATTCTTTTTACCCATTTCACCCTGTCCTCTTTGAAAGAAAGTCATTGTGCATAGCTCACACTTACAGAATGTGAGGTTATAATACCCCTCCTTGAGCACAGAGAAATTACATAAATTATTTTTGTAATCCAATGATGGATACATAAGTGGAATCCAGTGAGTTTTATATTTTGATTACTGTGTTTTGGGGGTTCTGAAATTTGTATTTAATTATTCTTTATTTCTTATGTTTTTTGCTGAGATTTTCTATTCATTTCTAGAATTATTTCTTCCTTCTTGGAATACTTTTTAATGACTGTTTCACAGTCTCTTTCAGATAATTCCAGTATATATGTCATCTTGGCATTGACTTCGATAGATTTTCTTTTTCCACAGCACTGAGAATTTCCCAGCTCTTTATCTCCTGATAAATTTGGAGTTGCATTGTGGGTATTGTAAATGCCACTCTGAAAGTGAAAGTGACAGTCGCTCAGTCGCGTCCGACTCTTTGCGACCCCATGGACTATACAGTCCATGGAGTTCTCCAGGCCAGAATACTGGAGTGGGTAGCCTTTCCCTTCTCCAGGGGATCTTCCCAACCCAGTAATTAAACCATCGTCTCCTGCATTGCAGGCAGATTCTTTACCAGCTGAGCCACAAGGGAAGCCCAAGAATACTGGAGTGGGTAGCCTATCCCTTCTCCAGGGGATCTTCCTAACCCAGGAATCGAACAGGGATCTCCTGCATTGCAGGCAGATTCTTTACCAACTGAGCTATCAGGGAAGCCCCAAATGGCCCTCTGGTCACTTTAAATTCTATGGAGAATGAGTATTTTTTAAGGCAGGTAATCAGTCCTCTTGGGTGCAGGCTGCAGGCTCCCAACAGCCTTGGGGCATGGGGTTCAGTGTCACTTTTGTTTAGCCTTTGCCAAGCTGTTAGAATCTGTCTCATATTTTTGTCCAGCTCCCCACTCCTAACAATGTTCTACTACTTTCTGATTCTCTGGGACTCCCTCTGGCTGAAAGGTGAGTGTTTTAGTTGCCTTGATCTGCTTTGTGTCTCAGCACTGACTTCCGGGGCCAAGGTGGTGGCCGGACAGATGGAAGGAGGGCAGCGGCCGCCTTGCTGTCCAGGCCTCAGCTGGTCTGAGAGGAGGGACGCCTCCCTCGGAGCCCCCGGCGACAGGCAACCCTGCCACCACGGCTGTTCCTGCTGTCGCCCTGGAGCAGAGTTGCCTGGCATTGGGTTCAAGAGAATCGAGGAAAATAAATAAAAATGGGGTTTCATCCTTCTGCCCTGAGCATAGAAAGTTCTCTTTTCTGGTTTTCAAGCCAGAAGTAGAGGTCTTCTCCTCGCACTGGAGCTTTCTTGTCCCACTTCCAGCTTCTGTCCAGACGTCTGTGTGCTTAGAGTACCAGTCTCCTTCCCTAGCCTGACTGCTGCCGTTTAACTCTGAGTCCTCAGTACCACTCAGTGACTCTGTCCAGGTGCCACCGCAGGCTTCCAGGGTGGGAGCAGGATCCGCTTGTTCCGTCCTGCCTTGCCGGAGCTTTGTGCTAGGACCTAAGCGTCCGTAGCGGTCCTGCAGTGGGGTCCCGCCTTCTCCGTAAAGCCTCCCCGGGCACCGCCACCCCCAGCCCCACCCTAGACCAAGGCTCCCCCCTCCCCGTATCTGACACACTGCGCATTCTGCTCAGTGACTTTCTGTGGTCGTGGGGTTATGTGTGTGTCCCACTTCTTGGCCCATCACCCAAAGTCAACAGCTGCATCTTTTCAGGCTTCTCTTCTCCGTCTCACCCACTTTTCTCAAAATAAAAAGTGCTCAGTAAGTGCTTTTGGAAACACCTGATTCCCACGGTGCCATGTGGGAAGCTGCTCACTAACCTCTGTCTGTCCATGGAGGAGCAGGAACCAGTAGAGTTCCTGGAGGGTATTCATTCTTAGAAACACTTGTCCCTCCAATGCCTCTGTGCCCTGACCATGCAATCTCCCCAGGAAGTTTTCCTGTCCTTTCTGGGACTCAGATACAGCTTTGGAAGGGTACTGCCAATTCAAAGCCTCAGAAATTAGGCTTTTTTTTTTTCCTGGTCAACTGGAGAGCTTAAAGAGACTCTGATTACACTTCTTTTGAAGCTAATCACAGCAGAAGCTCTTCTTGGTAGCTCTAGGAAACAAGAAGTTCTGAGTAAGGGCCTCTGAGGACCGTGGAGAAGTGCCTGGAAAGCTCCCATGGTCTGACCAGCCAGCAGTCCCACCACAGTCTGGCCACGCCTCCCAAAGTGAAGATGCTCTGTGCTAAGCTCTACACGGTATAATGGAATCAAGTAGAATCTTAATAGGAACCCTAAACCCACCTAGACTCTTTCATGCTGAAAGTTGACCACTTCCCTTGACTTCCCAGGTGCAGGAGGGTGCCCTCCTGGGCCAGGACTGCAGCTTAGGTCCCGGCAGAGTCTCAGATGTGTCGCTGCGGTGATGTGGATGAGTGACCCATGCATTCCGCTTCTGTCCACTNATACATGACTACAGGCAAAACCATAGCCTTGACTAGACAGAGCTTAGTCGGCAAAGTAATGTCTCTGCTTTTGAATATGCTATCTAGGTTGGTCATAACTTTTCTTCCAAGGAGTAAGTGTCTTTTAATTTCATGGCTGCAGTCACCATCTGCAGTGATTTTGGAGCCCCCCAAAATAAAGTCTGACACTGTTTCCACTGTTTCCCCATCTATTTCTCATGAAGCGATGGGACCGGATGCCATGATCTTCGTTTTCTGAATGGTGAGCTTTAAGACAACTTTTTCACTCTCCTCTTTCACTTTCATCAAGAGGCTTTTTAGCTCCTCTTCACTTTCTGCCATAAGAGTTGTGTCATCTGCGTATCTGAGGTTATTGATATTTCTCCCAGCAATCTTGATTCCAGCATGTGTTTCTTCCAGTCCAGCGTTTCTCATGATGTACTCTGCATATAAGTTAAATAAGCAGGGTGACAATATACAGCCTTGACGTACTCCTTTTCCTATTTGGAACCAGTCTGTTGTTCCATGTCCATTTCTAACTGTTGCTTCCTGACCTGCATACAGATTTCTCAAGAGGCAGGTCAGGTGGTCTGGTATTCCCATCTCTTTCAGAATTTTCCACAGTTTATTGTGATCCACACAGTCAAAGGCTTTGTGTCGAATGTACTTCTTATAATTTTTGTTCTTTTATCTTCATTTTTTAATTATAAATTTATTTATTTTAATTGGAGGCTAATTTTACAATTAGCCTTTACAATATTGTATTGGTTTTGCCATACATCAACCTGAATCCACCATGGGTATACATGTGTTCCCCATCCTGAACCCACCTCCCTCCCCATACCATCCCTCTGGGTCATCCCAGTGCACCAGCCCCAAGCATCCTATATCATGCATCGAGCCTGGACTGGCAATTCATTTCACATATGATATTATACATGTCAATACCATTCTCACAAATCATCCCACCCTTACCCTCTCCCACAGAGTCCAAAAGACTGTTCTATACATCTGTGTCTCTTTTGCTGTCTCACATACAGGGTTATCGTTACCATCTTTCTAAATTCCATATATATGTGTTAGTACACTGTATTGGTATTTTTCTTTCTGGCTTACTTCACTCTGTATAATAGGCTCCAGTTTCATCCACCTCATTAGAACTGATTCAAATGTGTTCTTTTTAATAGCTGAGTAATACTCCATTGTGTATATGTACCACAGCTTTCTTATTTTAATGACCCAGGCTGTGGTCTTTCTTGGTGAATGTTCATATGTACATGGAAAAAATATATGTTCTGTAATGTTGTTGGCTGGAGGATCAATTAACTCCTGTTGAGAGAGATGGTACTTCTTCTATAAGAATTGGAAAACTGCCTTATTGCCTCAAATCCAGCCTACTACCTGTTTTTATGGTGTTGTATTTGAACACAGCCTTCTCTGTGTTTTTACATAGTCTTAGGGTGTGTTCATGCTATAATGGCAGTGCTGAGTAGTTGTCACAGAGACTGAATGACCTGAAAAGCCTGAAATAATTTATCCTGTCCCCAAATAGTCACTCCATATATTTTATTATTTTATTTTTAAATAAAATTTATTTATTTTAATTGGAGGTTACTTTACAATATTGTATTGGTTTTGCCATACATCAACATGAATCCACCACAGGTGTTCCCCATCCTGAACCCCCCTCCCTCCCCACTTCCCATACCATCCCTCTGGGTCATTTCAGTGCACCAGCCCCAAGCCAGGTTCGATGCACTCCATATATTTTGATTTCTGTTTGCATGGCACACTTTGTTTGATCTTTCAGTTTTTAATCTATCTGTAGCATTATATTTGAAATGAAGCATTATAATGTAATGTAATGTGATATTACATTTGGACAATATGTCGTATTTTCATATATCAGACAATTCCTTTTAACTGGTATGCTTAGATTTATTCTAATTATCAATATGTTTGGATTCAAGTCTACTATTTTATCTTTTGTTTTATTATTCTGTTTTTTTATTTTTCCATTCCTTTTTCTACCTTCTTTTGAGCTATTGGAACATTTTTTTTAGTATTCCATTTTAATTTATCATATGTTTTGATATCACTTAACCTTTTTGGTATATTTACTAGGCTTATACTATGCATATTGGAGAAGGAAATGGCAGCCCACTCCAGTGTTCTTGCCTGGAGAATCCCAGGGATGCAGGAGCCTGGTGGGGCTGCCTTCTATGGGGTCACACAGAGTCAGACATGACTGAAGTGACTTAACAGTAGCAGCAGCATACTATACATATGTAAGTTGTCAATCTACTTCATTCCAGTCAGTGGAATGAAGAAATCTTATCACTCCATGTTTCCCTCAACTCTTTCCCCTAATGTTGTAGGTATCTTATATACTACAGTTGCATATATTGAAATCCTCATCAGATGATATATACTTTTTCCTTTCAATCTAAAAGCATATTTTAAAGACATCAAGAGGAAAGAATTTACTCAAGTTAGATTATATTTACTTAAATTATATTTACAATTTTTTCTGCTCTTCTTACATTTCCATTGTTTCAAGTTTCCTTGTGGCACAATTCCCCTTTCCTAGGGGGAACTTCTTTTCTTTTTCAATTTTGTATTGGGGTACAGCTGATTAATAAACAATGTGATAATTTCAGGTGAACAGCAGAGGGACTCAGCCGTAGATATACACACATCCATTCTCCCCAAATACCCCTCCCATCCAAGCTGTCACGTAACGTTGCCCAGAGTTCCATGTGCTATGCAATAAGTCCTTGTTGGCCACCCATTTTAAATGCAGCTGTGTGTTCAAGCCCATCCCAACTCCCTAACTTTATCTGTGTTTTAGAGTAGGTCCACTGATGGCAGATCCTCCTGCTTTTCTTCATCAGAGCATGTCTTATTTCACCACAGTACCTAGTGAGAAATCAGCAGCTATTGGAATCATAGCTAATGAATCATTATCTGGCTGCTTTCTGGTGTTTTTCTTTAGTTTTAGGCAGCTTCATTATGATATGTTAGGGCATGGATTTCTTTTGATTTATACTCTAGTATTTGCTAAGCTTCTTAACTCTTTGGGGCTAAAACTCTCACCAGATTTATTAAGTTTTCAGCTATTATTTCATCAAACACTTTTTCTGCAGTGCACTTTCTCCTCTTCTTCTCAAAGACTGATGACATGTCTTTTGATATTTTTCTCAAGGGTCCCACAGACAGTCTCCAGTTTGTAATTTTTTTTTTTCTCTCATTCAAATTGGATAATTTCTCTTGTCTTTGAGGTCACTGGCTTTTGCTTCTGTTATTTCTATTCTGCCATTGAGCTCACTCAGTGGGTTTTTTTAAATAAACTTTTTATATAGGATAGTTTTAAATTTATCAAAAGAATTGTGAAGATAGTACTGTTTCAGCTGCACCTAATTTTGCCTATTATTAACATCTTTGCAATTAATAAATGGATATTGGTATACAGTTGCTCCTAAAATCTTCATCTTATTGTCCTTTTTATTTTCCAGAATCTCGTTCAGGACCCACATTACATTTTAGTTGTCATGTCTCCTCAGGTTCTTATGGCTACAACAGTTTCTCAGGCTTTCTTTTGGATGACCTTGACACTTTTGAGGATAGATACAGTTAGATGTTTTGTAGAATGTCTTATATGGGAAATTGTCTGATGTCTCTCTCTTGATTAAAGTTACGAGCTTTGGGGAAGAAGACCACAGACAAAAGGTCATTTTCATCATTTCATCACATCATGTCGAGAGCATAGTCTATCAACGTGGCGTATTACTGTGGATGTTAATTTTGTCTGATTTTCCCACCATAAGCTAATTCTTTTTACCCATTTCACCCTGTCCTCTTTGAAAGAAAGTCATTGTGCATAGCTCACACTTACAGAATGTGAGGTTATAATACCCCTCCTTGAGCACAGAGAAATTACATAAATTATTTTTGTAATCCAATGATGGATACATAAGTGGAATCCAGTGAGTTTTATATTTTGATTACTGTGTTTTGGGGGTTCTGAAATTTGTATTTAATTATTCTTTATTTCTTATGTTTTTTGCTGAGATTTTCTATTCATTTCTAGAATTATTTCTTCCTTCTTGGAATACTTTTTAATGACTGTTTCACAGTCTCTTTCAGATAATTCCAGTATATATGTCATCTTGGCATTGACTTCGATAGATTTTCTTTTTCCACAGCACTGAGAATTTCCCAGCTCTTTATCTCCTGATAAATTTGGAGTTGCATTGTGGGTATTGTAAATGCCACTCTGAAAGTGAAAGTGACAGTCGCTCAGTCGCGTCCGACTCTTTGCGACCCCATGGACTATACAGTCCATGGAGTTCTCCAGGCCAGAATACTGGAGTGGGTAGCCTTTCCCTTCTCCAGGGGATCTTCCCAACCCAGTAATTAAACCATCGTCTCCTGCATTGCAGGCAGATTCTTTACCAGCTGAGCCACAAGGGAAGCCCAAGAATACTGGAGTGGGTAGCCTATCCCTTCTCCAGGGGATCTTCCTAACCCAGGAATCGAACAGGGATCTCCTGCATTGCAGGCAGATTCTTTACCAACTGAGCTATCAGGGAAGCCCCAAATGGCCCTCTGGTCACTTTAAATTCTATGGAGAATGAGTATTTTTTAAGGCAGGTAATCAGTCCTCTTGGGTGCAGGCTGCAGGCTCCCAACAGCCTTGGGGCATGGGGTTCAGTGTCACTTTTGTTTAGCCTTTGCCAAGCTGTTAGAATCTGTCTCATATTTTTGTCCAGCTCCCCACTCCTAACAATGTTCTACTACTTTCTGATTCTCTGGGACTCCCTCTGGCTGAAAGGTGAGTGTTTTAGTTGCCTTGATCTGCTTTGTGTCTCAGCACTGACTTCCGGGGCCAAGGTGGTGGCCGGACAGATGGAAGGAGGGCAGCGGCCGCCTTGCTGTCCAGGCCTCAGCTGGTCTGAGAGGAGGGACGCCTCCCTCGGAGCCCCCGGCGACAGGCAACCCTGCCACCACGGCTGTTCCTGCTGTCGCCCTGGAGCAGAGTTGCCTGGCATTGGGTTCAAGAGAATCGAGGAAAATAAATAAAAATGGGGTTTCATCCTTCTGCCCTGAGCATAGAAAGTTCTCTTTTCTGGTTTTCAAGCCAGAAGTAGAGGTCTTCTCCTCGCACTGGAGCTTTCTTGTCCCACTTCCAGCTTCTGTCCAGACGTCTGTGTGCTTAGAGTACCAGTCTCCTTCCCTAGCCTGACTGCTGCCGTTTAACTCTGAGTCCTCAGTACCACTCAGTGACTCTGTCCAGGTGCCACCGCAGGCTTCCAGGGTGGGAGCAGGATCCGCTTGTTCCGTCCTGCCTTGCCGGAGCTTTGTGCTAGGACCTAAGCGTCCGTAGCGGTCCTGCAGTGGGGTCCCGCCTTCTCCGTAAAGCCTCCCCGGGCACCGCCACCCCCAGCCCCACCCTAGACCAAGGCTCCCCCCTCCCCGTATCTGACACACTGCGCATTCTGCTCAGTGACTTTCTGTGGTCGTGGGGTTATGTGTGTGTCCCACTTCTTGGCCCATCACCCAAAGTCAACAGCTGCATCTTTTCAGGCTTCTCTTCTCCGTCTCACCCACTTTTCTCAAAATAAAAAGTGCTCAGTAAGTGCTTTTGGAAACACCTGATTCCCACGGTGCCATGTGGGAAGCTGCTCACTAACCTCTGTCTGTCCATGGAGGAGCAGGAACCAGTAGAGTTCCTGGAGGGTATTCATTCTTAGAAACACTTGTCCCTCCAATGCCTCTGTGCCCTGACCATGCAATCTCCCCAGGAAGTTTTCCTGTCCTTTCTGGGACTCAGATACAGCTTTGGAAGGGTACTGCCAATTCAAAGCCTCAGAAATTAGGCTTTTTTTTTTTCCTGGTCAACTGGAGAGCTTAAAGAGACTCTGATTACACTTCTTTTGAAGCTAATCACAGCAGAAGCTCTTCTTGGTAGCTCTAGGAAACAAGAAGTTCTGAGTAAGGGCCTCTGAGGACCGTGGAGAAGTGCCTGGAAAGCTCCCATGGTCTGACCAGCCAGCAGTCCCACCACAGTCTGGCCACGCCTCCCAAAGTGAAGATGCTCTGTGCTAAGCTCTACACGGTATAATGGAATCAAGTAGAATCTTAATAGGAACCCTAAACCCACCTAGACTCTTTCATGCTGAAAGTTGACCACTTCCCTTGACTTCCCAGGTGCAGGAGGGTGCCCTCCTGGGCCAGGACTGCAGCTTAGGTCCCGGCAGAGTCTCAGATGTGTCGCTGCGGTGATGTGGATGAGTGACCCATGCATTCCGCTTCTGTCCACTTCAGGAGGCGTGCGAGGCCCTGCTGGACCAGTGCCTGCGCTACGTGCAGTCTTGCGGCCCCCAGAGGTCCACTGGCAGCCTCAGTGTGGGCTTTGCCCCACTCTGTCTGCCCTCCGAAGCCACCGCCTCTGGCCCCAGCCTCGTGATCGATGGGAAAAGTCTGGCCTACGCCCTCCAGAAGAACCTGGAGGACAAATTCCTCTTCCTCGCTAAGCAGTGCCGGTCTGTCCTTTGCTGTCGCTCAACCCCCCTGCAGAAGAGCATGGTGGTGAAGCTGGTCAGGAGCAAGCTCAAGGCCATGACCCTGGCCATAGGCAAGTATCCAGGCCAGACAGCCTCCTCCTGTACAGCTGCCTCCTCTTGAAGCACCTTGAATTTCCTGCCCCTTCCATACTGTACTCTAGGGTGGGAAAATGCTTTCTTGCTCTTTTTCCTATTTATAAAATCACACTCAGTGCAATAAAATTGGCAGTCTGTTCCAAATATAAAGCTTGGATTTGAAAGCCACGAAATACACTAGCAACAGATATAGCTACATATTATGAAGTCAGTAATTCAATGTCAAATTAAAAAGTTAGAGCTTCTTACTCTCTCCAGGGAGACAGGAGAGCCCTGTCCCATGGCTTTGGCCTCAGCAGAGGCCTGCACTCTAAGCCTGACCCCAGGCCAACTTAGGAAGAAGGCCCTTTGTAGGTGATTCTGATGGTCGTGAGCCACCTGGGGTCCACCTTCATCACGCTTCGGGACCCAGAGACTCCATGGTGATCGGAAAAGTGTTAGTCACTCAGTTGTGTCTGACTGTGACCACATGGACCATAGCCCACCAGTGGACAGGCTCCTCTGTCCATGGGATTCTCCAGGCAAACGTACTAGAGTGGGTTGTCATTTCCTTCTTCAGGGGATCTTCCCCACCCAGGCATCGAACCCAGGTCTCCTGCATTGGCAGGCTGATTCTTTACCATCTGAGCCACCTGGGAGATGATTTTGTTTCAAGACCAGCATCTAATTTTAAAACTTTACTCCTAAGCTCTGAATAGTTGCTGAATTTTCCATCATTTCCTTAAGGACTGTGTGTCTGATGGTGGCTTTTCCTTGCAGACTGCTGGCCTGGTGAGCTTCCTGGGCTCCGCTCCAGTCTGCACCCGTACCCACCTGTCTCCGCACCCACTCTGATTCAAGTCCAATCTCCAGGGAGGTTCAGGGACGTGGCAGCCCCACCTGCTGGGGAGAGCTGGGAGAGACTGCAAGTAGCCTAGGAAAAGGGGTGGTCCCCAGGATTCCCCGATATCAAATAGATTCGTCTTCCTGCATATAGAATGCACACCTAAGTGAGAGCTTGCTCTGAAATAAGGCTTCCTCACCAATCAGTAATTATTACCATATTTTCTACAGGAGGTCTGTGGTAGCACCCCCCTTGGTGATGTAGGAATTGGCACCCTGTCACCTCATCAGGACAGTTGAGGCTGGTGATGGCCTTAGCATGGTTGTCATGGAAATGGACCTGCACATGCCCAGGGCATGGTAACTGCTGAGGGGGGGTGAGTGTGTATTCACCCACAGCCCCCTGAGTCCAGCTGAGATAAGACAGGCAGCTCTTCTAGGATGGCCCCTCTTCGAGGAGGCTGTCTCAGGACCACCTTTGCCCTCATGTGCCCAGACAGGCCTTTAGGTCTCTCTGAGCAGGTGTTGGAGGCAGAAGCTGAGGAGTTTGAGTCCGGGTCTGCACCCTCACCGTAACTTTACTCCTCTCTGCTCCAGCCTCAGCCGTAACGGGAGGTTAGCGTCCCCCAGTGGGCCAGGTGTGAGACCCTGAACATGATACGCAGATTCTCACTGCCTGGTCAGGGCCCGGCTCACTCAGCGACTGCATCACTGGTGTGTGGCATTCACTTAGGAAACTGGGGAAAGAAGAAGGCTGCTTAGAAAGAAAAAACAAAAAAGAATTTCAAAAGGGAAAGGAAAGGGAAAGACCCATCAACTTTTAGCTCATGCTTTCTATGAGTTAAGGCATGAATGTGACCTAGACCTGGGCATCTAGCAGTTAATAATCCCGAGAACATCATTGCCCACACGTCTCATTTTGAATGGGACATTCTGGGAAGAGCTGTCGAGGTTATTGCTTCACAGAATTTCAGTTGGACAAATACTGACTTATTCTCCAAGTTGGGCTCTGTGCAGTAAAGAACAGAGGAATCACAGAGGAAAGAAATCCATCTGAGTCACTCTGACTTTATATACCTATACTTCTTACGTGTCTGAAATGGGGGAGGTATTCTGTGATGTGGGGCCCTTCTGCCGCCCTGTTCCAAGAACAGTCAGTCTCACTGAATGATAATGACTTTTAAGTCTCTGGTTGTCTTTCCCCAAAGATGTGAGAGCTCTGACTCTGTGCTGCTACACACTTTCTATCAGCAATTTGACTAAATACATAGATGGTCTCCTTAATTACATGCTTAGAGAGCCCAAGGGTGGGCACAGTAACTAACAAGCTAGCCAGACTTGAGTGTGCACAGAGTTCCACAGTTTGCTGGGCAGAATTTAACCTCCTTTGTTCAGTTTAGAAAACCACTCACAGGAGTATGAATGGAAGTAGTCTTGGCTGCCATGTGACAAAGCCTAGAGTGGGTCAGGAAGTAACAGTGAAGGTGATGATCCTATTCTGTGCCAGATGCCCCATGAAGGACTCTACTGGTGTCTGAGCCAGTAGCTGGAATGTGTCCTAACTGGAAAGGGGCGCTGGCTGCTGCTTTCTCAGATTCTTCCTGGTTTGTCTGGGTCCAAGCCTCCTTCCAGGTTTGTTCTGACTGCATAACCCAGCTCCCCTGGGGCAGGGGCTGCACTGCCTCTTTCTCACTCCTCCCTAGGACCCTCCACAGTTCCCAGCTCACACAAGAGTCCTGGGAAGATCCACCAAGCCTGTTTAATCATGTACATCTCAGCTCACAGTTCTCCCTGCCTGTGCTGTTCTAGGAGACGGAGCCAATGACGTGAGCATGATCCAGGTGGCAGACGTGGGCGTGGGAATCTCAGGCCAGGAGGGCATGCAGGTAAGGACGGGGCTGTCCTGGGCAACCAAAGGGCTCCCACTGTGAGCCACACTGGGCTCCCTGTGAGCCGTCCTGCAGAGCTGAAGGCTTGGATCTTGATACAGCTGGTGCTCACCTGCTGCTAAGTCGGCAGTAGATCAGGTGGCAGGTGACTCTTTGTGTTAGTGAAGCCGTGCAGTGAATGTGCCTGTAAGTCTGTTGCTGTGGAAAGGTGGCCTGGAGTGGGTCGTCTCTGCAAGGCATCTTATTGCTCCTGAACATCAGCGATACCATGGGCTTTGCTATAGGCCTGTTGTGTCTTGGGGTCACCATGAAGATGGAGGAAAACCGTCCTCACTCGTGTGAAAATTCATCTCTGTGTTTTTCATTTGCCAATGTGTTGGTTCTCTGCACATGACCCAGATGATGAATAAATGGGTTCATTATAAATGTACTTCTTTGGGATGTAGCAGTTCTACATTTGATTAAGTTTGAATCACAGTATTTTTAACTTGGTGGAGACTTTTGGGAACAGTCTATCCAGTTGTCTTCTTTTAAAAATCAAGATGTTGTTCACTCTCTGGTCATCGGTTGTTCATTGATGTATTCACCATGTAACTAGCTTTTGAGCACACATATGTGCCATGCTTGTGCAGGTTCATTGATTTTCTCACTTGACACTGAAATCACAGTTTGATGGAAAGTCCTGAGCCAGAAGCAGAGCTGCTCCATCCTGGACTCATCCTCAGCACATAACTCTCTTCCTGTGCCTCATCTGACCTGGGTTATGTTACTGTACATGTTTTCTTCCTCCATAATACGGAAAATGGAACCCAGTTGGGACTCATCCTTGCCCCTCCTCCCAGTGACATCACATGCTGCTGCTGCTGCTAAATCGCTTCAGTCCTGTCCAACTCTGTGCAACCCCATAGACGGCAGCCCACCAGGCTCCCCCGTCCCTGGGATTCTCCAGGGAAGAACACTGGAGTAGGTTCCCATTTCCTTCTCCAATGCAGGAAAGTGAAAAGTGAAAGTGAAGTTGCTCAGTCGTGTCCAACTCCTAACGACCCCATGGACTGCAGCCTACCAGGCTCCTCCGTCCATGGAGTTTTCCAGGCAAAAGTATTGGAGTGGGGTGCCATTGCCTTCTCTGTGACATCACATGGGGGAGCTCAGCAATGTCTATTGAATGAACATAGTTAATTCCATCTGATTTTTTCAGCATGGCCTCCTTTGTACTCATTTCCTAGAATGAAAACCTACCCAGGGCAGTGCTTATAAACCACACATGCAGAGAAATTCAGCCATTGAATCCACTTTGTATCAGGGTCTCTAAGATTGAGCATGCTTTTGAGGAAGGACATGAGCTATGTCCACTGCAGGGCCTCAGGGCAAGAGCCAGAGGATTCAGTGAGCCATGAAGGAGGTGTGGGGATCAGCCAGACCGTAGGGGCATTACTGAGACTCAGCTTTGATTGGACATGACTTCTGCATGGAGTGTTACTCAATGCTTCCGTATTTGCTTGAAGCTATACTTCTTTATTGAGGGCGCGTTATGTAAAGTGACGGTAAGACTCGACACTTTCTCCTACTGTTCTAAGGGCTCAGGTTCCCCCAGGGGAATGTGGCCCTGCTTGCTTGTTAGTCCAGTAAGCAAGGGGACGTTGTGCAGAGCTCCCTGGAAGACACACTGTGTGGGCGCTGTGGCTGTAGGGACCTGAGAAGTCCAAGCTGAGTGTCTGAGGAAAAGTGATGGTAGTTGCAGCTCCCCAGCTCAGCCAGGGTGGAAAGGGTGTCCCAGGCAGGGGAACAGAAGGACCAAGGAGATTCTGTCACTCTGAGACACCCAGTCTTTGAGGAGTCATCTGGTCGCCTGGAAGGAGGGGCATACCTGCGGTTCTCAAGGTTGGGGCTGCTTCCCAAACACCTCAGGGGCTTCTCCTTAACTCTGACTCAACATCAGCTCTTCAGTGTTTAGGACATTGAAGACTGGGACCACATGTGACGGTATCTGTCTCCAAGTCTGTGTCTGGAAACCAGAGGGTCTTAATACATGATTTTTGAGAGGATGAGTTGTGGAATAAACAAAGGAAGAAAAGATGCACAAAACCCTTAAGGCTCCCACATGCTGACAGGAAGAGGGGTAAAGATACTGTTTGCTTTCAGATCCTTACTTTTGGGTTCAGAAAGCAAACATTCTAAGGCTTCATTCTTTTCTGTCATGTGTAATGATGTTACTCTGTTTCACAAATGGGACAGTATCATCACCTGCTCTTTTCTAAGTGATATTTAAGGGAAGTCTGTAAAATTTAAAAAGCAGACTTAAATATTTGTGTGGAACAACCTTCAAAGATAAGCAAAAATGTATCTTTGACATTTTCATGGATTTTTCCCCAAAATAATGAAATTCATTCCCAAATAATGATGTATTCCAAGTTATTTTGGACACAGGTGTTGTCATTAAGATGACACTGTCTGGCCCAGTTAGTTTAATTGTGTAGAATGTGGTGCTCAGTGAGGTAAAGGCAAGCTTCCTCCCCCAGGCTCTTTTCTGTCTGCAGAGGAAGCCTGCCGTCCATCCCACATCCTTTCAAGCTGTGTCCAGTGCCCTACAGTGGGCATCCTGAGACTGGGCTGGTTGGTGGGCAGGGCATCCATGGGCCTGGCCTTGCTCCTCACCCGTGGCTACTGGGGAGAATGACCCAGAGGACACCTCGCAGGACAGCTGTCTATCTGTCTCTGAGGCATACCTATGGGGCAGCTTTGGTTCATCTTTGGGTTGGGATCCTAATATGATTTAGATGAATAAAACATCAGAGAGTGGGAAAAAAAGCAGGGAAACTTCATACATCTCCATATTTTTTTTTAGTTTGCTTTAAAAAAAAAAAAGCATGGGAAAGAAAAAGCAAAAACTTTACAAATCCATCAATTACATATATTTGAAATCTTAAATATGTCCTCTAGCGCAGTATCCCTAAACTAGAGTGTGGTCAGTATTGGATTTTTCTTAGATGCAAGTGTTCATCCTGGAGATAGTGGTAACAGCCAGTTCAGACTGGATTTCTGCATCCCCGTTGCACCTTGTGTTTGGGGGGAGTTAAGATGGACCTCAGGCACAGTGAAGCAGCACCAACAACTGGCACTCTCTCCCTCTCAAGGCAGTGATGGCCAGCGACTTCGCGGTGCCCAAGTTCCGATACCTCGAGAGGCTCTTGATCGTTCACGGACACTGGTGCTATTCCCGGCTTGCCAACATGGTGCTGTACTTCTTCTACAAAAACACAGTATGTATTTGATGCCAGTGTCAAGGATTTTTGATGTGAAATCCATGAGATTCACAGGACTGTTAACTAAACGTGGTCTGTGGGCCATCCCACAGCCTTCCATTGATTCTACCCCACTTGGCTTCTGTGGATTTTTCCCAGGCCTGGTCTGCCCTTGCACCCTCAGTCTCAGATGTCTTAACTCACTTGCCGCTCTGAGCATGGAAACAGGTGGATCCAAGGAGGAAGTCCACTTGCAGCTTTATAATAGGTAGAGTGACTGTGGGGTCCAGAGGTTTGCATGAAGTCCTCAGTCAGTGAGTGATCGAGGCTCCTTTCTGCCTCCGCCCAGCTGACTCCAGTTTCCAGGCCCTTTACTGCTCTGTCCCTGTCTCTCCCAGGAGTGGTCTCCTAGGATGCTCTGATCGGTGCTCTCTCAAAGCACATGGGCTCGTCTGATGAGTGGAAGTGTGGTTGGCAGTCCTGGGTCAGCATGAGAGGACTCGGCTGGGCTGTGACCCTGATAAGCAGGCTGTTGAGGTTGCCCACCGTCTTTGAGAAGCCTTTCCTCACTGCCATGAGTGTACACACGCCTGTGGTTGCATCGTTGCTTCTGTGTTCATTCATCAACCACAGCCGTCATCACGTTTTACCATAGTTTCCTATTCAGGAAACTTCCGTACTAGACACTGACACTCCTCTACAGCTCTGCTATGCTCTGCTACACACCTAGCCCGCTGCACCATCTCAATAAATACATAAATAAAGTAATTTTGCTTATAAATCTAGGATTACAGAACCAGTCAATGAGGTAGTGAAATGGTAAAAATTTTATTGTGAGCTAAACTGATTTCATAGCAGTTTGTTTATTCAGATACAAATGGACTTTGATATAGCAATTATGACATTGAAGCTTTGGGCCCAGATTTAATGAAGTAGAAATAAATGGCAAAAATCATGTCCACCCTGGGCCAGCAGGAAGGGGCTGCCACTCTCTGTGCTGGCAGGTAGACCCCCCTGGGGCTCACTTATTCTGTACTTGACCTTTCAGTTAGGCTGTGCACAGACCTGCTTGGTTCAGGACAGTTCTGTTTCTTCAGGGACTCTGATTCAGGGCCCTGGTCTATTTCCTGCTGACCCTAACATTTAATTCTTAGTTCCTTCACTACTGTGTCCTTGGCAGACAGCTGTGTGGCAGCAGTAGCCTCCAGGATGGACCACATGGCCATCTCAGGACCCTACCTTACTTGTGAGGTATAGACACTCTGCTGAGAACTTGCTGGATTGCTGCTTGTTCTTCTTGTCTCTGATAGGAGGCAAGGAGACAAAGTAAGTAAACTCTTGGGGTAGCTGACTCTTCAGAGTAGTCCTATAGATCTGCCCTGCTGGATCCATAGCTCCAAAGTCAAGAGCATGTCTAATTTTATAGGTTACAAGAACAAGTGAAGTCACTCAGTCGTGTCTGNAACAGGTGGATCCAAGGAGGAAGTCCACTT
Organism: Raphicerus campestris; assembly: GCA_006410735.1. Taxonomy (NCBI): domain Eukaryota; kingdom Metazoa; phylum Chordata; class Mammalia; order Artiodactyla; family Bovidae; genus Raphicerus; species Raphicerus campestris. Next base: position 617,156 of record SJYW01050579.1, on the reverse strand, counting down.
GCAGCTTTATAATAGGTAGAGTGACTGTGGGGTCCAGAGGTTTGCATGAAGTCCTCAGTCAGTGAGTGATCGAGGCTCCTTTCTGCCTCCGCCCAGCTGACTCCAGTTTCCAGGCCCTTTACTGCTCTGTCCCTGTCTCTCCCAGGAGTGGTCTCCTAGGATGCTCTGATCGGTGCTCTCTCAAAGCACATGGGCTCGTCTGATGAGTGGAAGTGTGGTTGGCAGTCCTGGGTCAGCATGAGAGGACTCGGCTGGGCTGTGACCCTGATAAGCAGGCTGTTGAGGTTGCCCACCGTCTTTGAGAAGCCTTTCCTCACTGCCATGAGTGTACACACGCCTGTGGTTGCATCGTTGCTTCTGTGTTCATTCATCAACCACAGCCGTCATCACGTTTTACCATAGTTTCCTATTCAGGAAACTTCCGTACTAGACACTGACACTCCTCTACAGCTCTGCTATGCTCTGCTACACACCTAGCCCGCTGCACCATCTCAATAAATACATAAATAAAGTAATTTTGCTTATAAATCTAGGATTACAGAACCAGTCAATGAGGTAGTGAAATGGTAAAAATTTTATTGTGAGCTAAACTGATTTCATAGCAGTTTGTTTATTCAGATACAAATGGACTTTGATATAGCAATTATGACATTGAAGCTTTGGGCCCAGATTTAATGAAGTAGAAATAAATGGCAAAAATCATGTCCACCCTGGGCCAGCAGGAAGGGGCTGCCACTCTCTGTGCTGGCAGGTAGACCCCCCTGGGGCTCACTTATTCTGTACTTGACCTTTCAGTTAGGCTGTGCACAGACCTGCTTGGTTCAGGACAGTTCTGTTTCTTCAGGGACTCTGATTCAGGGCCCTGGTCTATTTCCTGCTGACCCTAACATTTAATTCTTAGTTCCTTCACTACTGTGTCCTTGGCAGACAGCTGTGTGGCAGCAGTAGCCTCCAGGATGGACCACATGGCCATCTCAGGACCCTACCTTACTTGTGAGGTATAGACACTCTGCTGAGAACTTGCTGGATTGCTGCTTGTTCTTCTTGTCTCTGATAGGAGGCAAGGAGACAAAGTAAGTAAACTCTTGGGGTAGCTGACTCTTCAGAGTAGTCCTATAGATCTGCCCTGCTGGATCCATAGCTCCAAAGTCAAGAGCATGTCTAATTTTATAGGTTACAAGAACAAGTGAAGTCACTCAGTCGTGTCTGACTCTTTGTGACCCAGTGGACTGTAGCCCACCAGGCTCCTCTGTCCATGGGATTCTCCAGGCAAGAATACTGGAGTGGGTTGCCATTTCCTTCTCCAGGGGATCTTCCCGACCCAGGGATCAAACCCAGGTCTCCTGCATTGCAGGCAGACGCTTTAACCTCTGAGCCACCAGGAAAGCCCATTTTATAGGTTAGGTCCTGGAAATTAATTCAGATTGGGTTCTCCCTGGCACTCAGTCCATGCAGGGCTGTGCTGTGCTGTCCCTGACCTCGTCAGATCCCCTTGCTACTGTCCGCCTGGCTTTGCCTCCCCAGCACCACCCCCTTCTTGCACAGAGTTGCAAACTGAGAGGCTCCCAGCTCTCAAAGGGGTAGATGGTGCTTTGAGTAAAGGTGAGTGGGCCTGGCCAGGCTGGAATCCCTGCCCCATTTCTCTGTCATTAGCTGTGCAATCTGGAGCAAGTTATTTGCCTCCTTTGGATTTTGTTTTCTTTATCTGAAAACAAAATAGAACATAGGAATTGAACTCTGCTCTCTGCAATTCCTAACAAAAACTTCTCAGACTGAGGGGGAGGCATTCAATATTTCAGTTGCAGAAGAGACCCAGAGTGGCTACCGGAATGGCCGGTGCCTCCTGTCTGCCGCAGCGAATCTGCCCATGGGAAGGGGGCAGGGAAAGAGAACTGGGGCCTCTTTTGATTCTGTGTCAGATGCAAGGCCTCTGTGAACAGGCACTTAATCTACTTGAGAAGTTCAGAAATAATCACTCTGCCTCCCAAATTGAGAAATTCATTTGTTTTCAGAATAAGTTCACCTGCCTTCCAGTAAGGAGTAGAGAAGGAAAGTTTCCATAGCAACAGTGGTTTGAGAAGGCTTTGGGTAGTACATGGAAAAAAAAAATCTCAATTATCTAAGTACTTTTTCTCCTCTTTGATTCCACTTGCTTATTTATGAGTCACTAGGCTGCACCTGAGGAGACAGAAGAGCCATAAGCAAGTATGGGTGTGAAAAAGGGAAGAAAGTTAGTGAAGAAGCCAAGTTTGCCAATTTTCAGGGTGGAGAGGAAGAGTTGCATTAGAGCAAAGACTGAAGCAAGGTTTGGGAGATCTGGGTCACTAGAGGTGTTACCCGTGTAGACTGTCTTTTTTTCCTGATCATTGGAACAAGCCATTTTTTAGGTCAAGAAACGTCTCTGAGCTCTAGCTCAAAGAGGTTAAGTGACTGCCTCAAGATCAGAAATGTGCACAGCCACAGCTCCAAAACCCACCCCAAGGCCACTGTCTGCAGTGTCCAGCAGAGAATTTTCTTCCTCCGTGGCTCCTCCAGGCCAAGACCCCTGAGTGGCTGATCAGGATGGGTTTGATACTCATTCAGTGACCACTGTCCAGTCATTCGACCCCTTGGACCTTAGTTTCCTTTCCTCTAAACGGGGTGAGTACGCCAGCCCTGCTTGAGCCTCAGATGAAGGAGACAGCTGTTCTGACGGTGACAGCCACCAATGACACTGATGAGCATCTCAGCATATAGGGAGCTCTTGTGAGTGCTTCCGAGTGCATTAGTCCTGAATTCTCACTGCAGCCCACAGCTGAGTGCCACTGGTATGCCCATGCCATGGACAAGGTCACTGGGGCAGAGTGGCTAAATTATCTGTGCCAGCTTGCATAGCTAGTAAGTGTTGGAATACCTTGCAGTCACTAAGCTGCCAGCCCCTGCCCCACCCCGCCACCCCCCATAGAGCATCAGGATGTTCAGTGACCAAGTAATAGTGGGAAGAGGCTCACCCAAGTCCTCACGCTGGGCATGGGAGGAGGTTCCTCCATGTCTCTGGACCTCGCTTTCCTGTTTGGGAATGCCGTAGCGACCAGCAGGAATGCCTGTAGCTCACCCGGACAGCAGAGTAGCCGGCGGAGGCCAGGGCTCAGTCAGTCGCGATTACCACCCTGCTTGTGTGTGCGCGTCCTCCCCTCCACCGGAGTCAGTAACTGTACACTGTTCCGCTTTAAAGAGAGGAAGGCAGCATCCAGGGTGTGGTCCCAAAGGAGCACAAGGAAAGAAGCCTGGCAGTGGGTGATGTATCCAGCTGGCCCTCTTGATGTGAGCCACTCTAGACCCTGCTAAAATGTTATTTTGTTTTCTTATAATCTGTGGCCCTTTGGCCACAAGACTGCATCCCTCCAAGGGCTGTTGGTGGGAATCCCCAGCTGCGGTTGCTGCCCTTCGGATGCTGGAGGGATGCAGGAGGGGAGGGAGAGACAGGGGACCAAGGTGAGAGCCATCTCTGGAGACAATCTCTGCACACAGATTCAGTCTTTCCAGCCAGACTCTGCGAGCCTCTCGGCCGCCTGGGACAGCAGTCTGTGGGACAGTGGCCCGTGGGGCGGCTCTTGGCCCCTGAAACGGGAATCTGCGTGCAGCTGAGAATCACCGTCTCATCCTTCCTTTGACCACAGATGTTCGTCGGCCTCCTGTTCTGGTTCCAGTTCTACTGTGGCTTCTCCGCGTCTGCCATGATTGACCAGTGGTACCTGATCTTCTTTAACCTGCTCTTCTCGTCGCTCCCCCAGCTCGTGACTGGGGTGCTAGACAAGGACGTGACGGCCGACGTGCTGCTTGCCGAGCCGCAGCTCTACCGGAGCGGCCAGAACATGGAGGTGAGCCCTGGCCTACAGTTCCCTTTCCGTGAACACCCTGGGCAGACAGAGCAGGGGAGATACCATATGAGAGCACTCAGATGTGGAATCCCAAATGCAATTATTTACAAAACAGATTCACTGGTTTTGAAAACAAACTTTTGTTACCAAAGGGGAAATATGGCATGGAGGGGTAAATTGGGAGCTTGGGACATTAACATACACACACTACTATATATAAAACAGACCACCAGCAAGGGCCTACTGTGTAGCACAGGGAAGCTTGGTATTCTGTAATAACCTATGGGGGTGAAGAATCTGAAGAAGAATATGTGTATGTGTGTGTGTGTGTGTGTGTGTGTGTGTGTGTTTGTTTGTGTGTATAAAACAGAATTACTTTGCTGTACGCCTGAAACTTACACAACATTGTGCAACACTGTACAACTATACTCCAATAAAATTTTAAAAATAAAATCTCAAAAAAAAGGACGCTGGAAGAGTTAAAACTCTAAAATCTGACCAGTGGGAGGAAAACAATGAATTCTGTCTACTTGACTACAATGGATTTAAGTAGAAAAAGTTGATTGGTTGTAATGGTATCAGGAGTGTATGTATGGGCCCAAACTCATCAAAATGTTTACATTAAAAGTGTGTGTAGTTTCTGTATATCAATTTACCTAAAGCTTAAAAAAAGAGAAAAAAGACTTTTTTAAAACTATGCGTGCATGTGTGCTAAGTTGCTACAGTCATTTCCAACTCTTTGCAACATTATGGACTATATACCCTGCAAAGGTCTACAGGATTCTGTCCCTGGATTCTCCAGGCAAAATACTGGAGTGGGTTGCCATGCCCTCTTCCAGGGGCTCTTCTCTAACCCAGGATCAAACCCACAGCTCTGTGTCTCCTGCACTGGCCGGTGGGTTCTTTACCACTAGAGCCAGCTGAGAAGCTCTTTTGAAAGTATACCAAGGTGAAAACTGTCTTCACAGGAGCCCAAGGAAAGCCCATTTGGAATCCAAGTCAAGGATATGTGGGATGACTGTAGGAAGAGTAGGGATTTTTCTAAAACATCCCCAAAAGAAATGTGATTTCCTTTGAACAGGGATTAATGAGAAGATAAACCCATAGGGAAACCCTGGGAAAACCCAGTGAACACAAACAGATAATGTAAATACATGTTTCCATCAGTATTCTGCGTAGATTGGCATGCTGACTCCCAGCTGGCCCTGCTGGTCAGTAAAGAAAGCCACATCAGTGCTTCTCTTGGGCTGATTGGAATCACACATGTGCCCAGGGAATAGAGCCCCGCATCTCCCACAGCGGTCTATAAATAATTCAGAACTGATTTATTGAAGTGCTGACTTCCCACCAGGCTTCCCAGGTGATGCAGGAAACACAGGAGATGAGGGTTCAATCCCTGGGTGGAAAAGATCCCCTAGAGTAGGAACTGGCAGTCCTCTCCAGTATTCTTGCCTGGAAAATTCCCTGGACAGAGGAGCCCAGAAATCTGCAGTTCGTGGGATGGCAAAGAGTCAGACCCAGCTGAACTGTTGACTTCCCACGGGCAGCCTGGGACAGGGGCTACTGAGGAAAGGGTAGATGAGGGTCTCTGCTTGTCACCTGGAGGTGCTCCTGTACTCAGCCAAGTCTCACCTCCCAGGTGAGTTTGTTCTGGGGACTAACAGGAAGGGGCTGCCTTTCCTCAGTGCTCGGTAAATGCTCGTCTTGTCTGCTCTGAATGTCCTGTGGGCCAGCGCTCGCTCTTGCAGCTCAGAACTCAGCAGGGTCAGATACAGACGTGGGCACCCAGACAAGGAAGACTTGATTAGTCCATTTCAAAGTCACTTTTGTCTTTTCTATGCAGCTAATTGATTTTAACATTAGACATCCATGATTTAATGTTAAAATAACTAATTTTTAAGAAACATTCTAGGGGGTCCACCAACAGAGGGAAGCAAAGCCTTGACAAAGTAGAAGGACTCAGATTGGAGAGGCTGCCAGAATTTCATGCTGTAGTCCCTGGCTAGGGAAATTCCTCGTGGGATTTTAGAATGCATTTCCTCTTTTTCCTGTTGTAACAGGCCTTGCAGACTCAGATGCTGTCAGTGACCAACTCAGCCTCAAGGGCCCTTGTGGAGCCTTTCCATAGTGTTTTTCCGCCAGGCCTCAGCCTCTGGGACCTTCCTCTCCAAGGCCTGAGTTAGCAAGTGTCCCTGGGGTGCCCAGCTTGTGCCTTCACGGCCCCCAGGTGGGGACTGGAAAACCGTGTGAAGAGATGAGACCATCTCTGTAATCCCTGTGCTTGTTCTTGTGTCTCAGGAATATCGACCTCGCACCTTCTGGCTGAACATGGCCGATGCTGCCTTCCAGAGCCTTGTGTGCTTTTTCATTCCCTACCTGGTAAGTTGGCCCCTGGCCAGGCCTTTTCCTGCCAGCTGCATCCGGGGATGCGCAGGCAGATGACCCCGCTGTCTTTCAGGCCTACTACGACTCTGACACAGACATCTTCACCTGGGGCACCCCCATCACTGCCGTTGCCCTGTTCACGTTCCTCTTGCACCTGGGCATCGAGACCAAGACCTGGGTGAGAACCGTGGGGCTGACCCAGAAGGGGGCTGGTCTGTGAGCCCTCACTGACATGCCCAGTCCGTGAGCTTGAGCAGGGTTTTGTGAAGCCAGGCTCTCTGTGATGAGAACAAAACGAGTCCTAGGCTGGCCACATGGACCCAAGCCTGAGTGGGGGGCAGCTCCAGCCCAAGCCCGTGCCTGTCCTGGGCAGTGCTGGGCTCCTGCCTGCCCAAGCACCTCCACCCAGCTCTGCTTAACCCTCCCCTGGCCTCTAGCTTCCATCGCCTAGCCTGTGTTCACGCTGACCCACCCTGTTCCCACTGTGCCCTCTGAGAACACCGCACCTTCTCTAAGAAGACCAGTCACTTGTGTTGAAACAGAAGCCCTGTTTTTCTCTTTACCCCTCAGACCTGGCTCAACTGGACGGCTTGTGGCTTCAGTGTCATTTTATTTTTCACTGTGGCTTTGATTTACAACGCTTCCTGTGCGACGTGCTACCCTCCCTCCAACCCCTACTGGACCATGCAGACGCTAATGGGCGACCCTGTGTTTTACTCCATTTGTCTGCTAGCGCCTGTGGCTGCTCTGCTGCCCAGGTAAGTGTCTGGGACAGTGGCCTTCAGGTCCCACATGGGTTTGGAAAACACTGTCTTTGCTGTGCTCCTGCACCACTCAAGTCTCAGAAGCTCAAAGGCTTCGTGGCAGCAGTAGCTGACTGTATTCTGTATGTTCTTTCCAGGTTGTTTTTCAAAGCTCTGCAGGGGACCCTTTTCCCTACCCCACTGCAGCTTGGACGCCAGTTAGCCAAGCGGTCCCCTGGGAAATTTAGGGCTCCCAGAGAGACCTCTGCTCGGGAGCACATCCCGGGAGAAGCAAGGACCAAGCCACCGGGACAGAGGAGCGTCAGTGTGGTGCAGTCCGTCTCCCAGGACTGCAGCTCACGGGTGTCTCGGGGCACGTGGCAGCCGGCCTGCTCCCCCAAGGCTGGCGGGGAGCCCAGCGCGGTGGACGTGGCCATGCCGTGGAGGGAGGGCACCCTGCCAGATAGGCTGGGCAGCCAGCCCTCACTGTCCTCCGCGCCAGGGCCAGTGGCCCTGGAGGGCTGTCCAGGGGGTTCCAGGATGAAACCCATGAGCGCCAGCCGGCCAGCCCCTCTGCCATCCGTCTTCAGCGTGCCCGGCCTCAGCTCCCTCAACTGGATGTCCTCGCTGTCCCTGGGCAGTGGGCTGGGCAGCGCCCTGCAGCTCTCCCGAAGTGGCCTGCCCGTGGACAAGCGTGACGGCGACCTCCTGCCCAGCTCCACGCCACCCAACCGGGACCTGCGTGGCTCGAGCGGGCAGATCACAGACTGCTTCTAGGACCCCCTTCCAAGAAGCACGGCTGGCAATGCAGAGTGAAAACCTTGAAATGCTTTTTTTTTTGAAAGATGTTAATATTATTTATGTTTATTATTTGCACAGAGTTCTAGTGAGGTATATTTTATATATTTCCGAGGCTGACACAGGAAATGAAAGGTACCGAGAAAAGAAAGTTTATTTTTAAAATATTTTAAATAGAGTATACTGAAAAGAAAAATAAGAGCTTTATCTTATATAAAAGTTTAAAGAAGAGTGACACTTGAAAAGGTGTGTTTATATTTATTTTTTCATCTCATTTTATTAAAGAAAATGTGGTCTGTTTGGTTTGCTTCAGTATGTGTGACCTTTGCTTTCCCTGAGTGTAAACATGTATAAGCACAGTGAACTCCGGTGGGGAGTGTGGATGGGGTGGAGGGAGGTGACGGGCACACACATGGCTTTGGCGGAGATGCTCACTGTCTGTCTGTCAGTCCCACCACTCTGCTTCACCAGGAAAGGGAAATTGAAAACTCTGGGAAAGCAAACACACACAGAATTCATTCCAACATTCATTTCTATGCAGGCATTTGGTAAAGATCACCTGTAGGTATTATAATTCCTATGTAGGTTCTTGCCTGTTAAAATCATAATAAGCAATAAACAGCCTTCACTTTGCAAAGAGATCGTGTCCAGTTGCCGCTGTTGTGTGATGTTATTAATATGTTACCTAATGTTACTAAAGACCTGTTTATGTGCCCAATACACAGGCAGGCCAAACAAACCAAAATGTTGGAGTTCGGAGCAGAGAAATGTTTACTGCCAGACCAAGCAAAGAGATCAGGTGGCTTGTGCTCAAAAATACCATGAACACCCCTAAGGATTTCCACAAAACTTTTTTAAAGGCCATGTGAGGAAGGGGCATCCCAGGGTCTGTGATCAGCTGTGACAATTCCCTAATTGGTTGATGGTGATCAGTCCTTAGGTGCCAGAAAGTCTGGAGGCTAGTGGTCATCAAGCACTTCATTTATTCCATCTGGTGGTGGTTCTAGCATCTGAAAAACTCAGGAAATATGCATCAGATACTATTATCTAGGTATTTCAGAGATCAGCTACAGCAGAGGATATGGGGAGAGGTCCGTCCCAGGAAGACCCCGTAGGGTCCTGCTCCTTGCTGCACTAAGAGAACATGTTCTGAGTACTCTGGGACACTTCTTCATGGCTGGTTCTTTTAGATTCCATGAAGGAAACAGCTGGTGACATGCAGGCTGCACACGGACATTGACATGGGCTATACCAGCACCAGGAATCAGCACCTACAAGACGCTTCCTGCCAAGAGGCTGGGCTTTTTACCTTTTTGTCTTATGAGTCACTACTGCCATCTCTCTAAACAGAGAAAAAGGGAAGGAAGAGATGATAAGAATTTGACGCAGCTATGTAGTATGTCCTCTTCAGAACCCTCTCTTTGGCTCTGCCAGCCACTGTGAGTTGCCTGCTTGTTCAGCCTGGGATGTGAAGTGAGCAGGATGTGCTCTTGCTCAGCTCCCCATGGAGTTTGTCCCCGGAGCAGCAGTATGCAGAGGTTGGAGGATCTTAGGACTATGCAGTTTCTGAGCATAGCATGCCAGGTAGAATGGTATTTCCAGTGTATGTGGCTCATTGCATGAGGCAGGAAACATGCCTCATCTGGTCAGATGGAAAGGAAGACGGCGGCCCCAAGGCAACTGGACACGCAACTCAGACCTCAGGTTGCCCCTTCCGGTGCTCAGCTCTCTGAGGTCAGTGCGATCCCAAGGCTGGCTCTGTTCCTGGTGATGACATGGCTAGGACCATCCCAGGGCAAGTGCTCACATCGTGCTCCAGAGGGGAGAAGGTGTCACTCTCCACATACTGAGCAAACATTTTCTGGACCTCTCCTGGTTTGCAGGACAGCTTTAAGCCAGTTACTGGCAAACTGTGGGGAATGTCCTGATGGGTTCCAGGCTGGAGCTAAGAGAGAGGTCAGCTTCCCTCCAACTACCAGGGCTGTATATGTGGATACTCATCTGAGTCTGTTAGAGGGGCAAGAGAGGAGAGGAAGGGGAGGGATTTCAGCAGCCATTAATGCCCAGGACTGAAGGTGATCCCATTTCACCCATCCCCACCCCCATGCCTGAGGTTACTTCATCTGTTTTTGGAGCAACACATATGAAAAGAATTTCCTTGGGAAGATGTACAACTCTACTGTTTCCTCAATTAAGGATTGTTAGTACAAATTCCAAGAAGAACTGAAGTCGCTTAGTCGTGTGCGACTCTTTGCAACCCCATGGACCCCCATGAGGTTCTCCAGGCAAGAGTACTGGAGTGGGTTGCCATTTCCTTTTTTAGGGGATCTTCCCAACCCAGGGACTGAACCTGGGTCTCCCGCATTGTAGGCAGACTCTTTACCATCTGAGCCACCAGTATCTGAGAGTTCAAACATCTCAACTTCCAGACTTTCCTGCCCTCACAATTGCCTTCTTTCCAAAGACATCTTAACGTGACTTCTCTGGTGGTGCAGTGGATAAGAATCCATCTGTGATGCAGGGGACACGGGTTTGATCCGTAGTCTGTGAAGATTCCATAAGCTGCAAAGCAACTGAACACATGTGCCACAACTGCCTGAAGCCTGTGTGCCCAGAGCCTGTGCTTCACCACAACAGCAGGCACCACAGTGAGAAGCCAGCATCCCAAAACAGAAAGTCACCCTGCTCACCGCAACTAGAGGAAGCCCCCACAGAGCAGCAAGGAGCCAGCACAGCCAAAAAGAAAGACGCTTTGCCTCCGTAGATACTTCCTACTGAAAGGAATGATCCAGAAAGACAGTTTGTGACTATGCCTATCAAGGCCTTTTCAGAGAAAAAAAAAACATCATAAAGGGCATTGGCTGTTAGCTGCCCAAAGGATAAGGAATGTTTCTAGAAGCCTACAATAATACATTGCAAGTAGCTAAGTTTGATCTTAAATAGTCATCCTAGAGATGAACTCCATGTTTATCTCAAAAGAGCCCTGGGAGGACTTCGCTGGTGCTCCAGTGGTTATGAATATGCCTACTAACGCAGGAGACCTGGGTTCCATCCCTGATCGGGGGAGGTCCCACATGCTGCCGAGCAACTAAGCCCATGCCTCACGGCTACTGAGCCTGTGCTCTGGGCCCCGTGTGCGGCAACTACCAAAGCCTGCGCGCCTTGAGCCTGTGCTCTGCAGAAAGAGAAGCCACCACGAGGAGAAGCCTGTGAGCTCAACGGAGAGTAGCCCCTGCTTGTCGCACCTGGAGAAAGCCCACTGGCAGAGATGAAGACCCAGTGCAGCCGAAATAAATAAATCAGTAGAGTCCTAGGAAACACATGTCATGTCACCCAATCCTATTCGCAAATCCAAAATAAGAAGGCTGCCTTTGCTCTTGGTGACAAAATGGCTGGACCAGGTATTTGACATTGTCCTGTCGGACTCTGTGACCCCTTGAACTGTAGCCTGCCAGGCTCCTCCGTCCATGGGGATTCTCCAGGCAAGAATACTGGAGTTGCTATACCCTCCTCTAGGGGATCCTCCCAACCCAGGAGTCAAACCCAGGTCTCCTGCACTGCAGGCAGATTGTTTACAGTCTGAGCCAAACCAATTTTAAGTTCTTGGAGGTCAGATCTTATGTCATTCTCACCTTACACCCTCAACACTAGCACAGAACCTAATTCTTAGAATGCACTCAAGAAATGTTTGATGACTCCAAGTACTAACGTTTATGCTAAAACACTAAAGGCATTCCTTGGAAGGTTAGAAACAAAGGAAAGTTTCTTGTTTAAGCCAGTACTATTTAATATTTCCTGGAATTTTGAGGTAATGCAATAAGATATGAACTTTTATAAAGAATGAATATTGGAATTAGAGGCCAAATTATCATTCCTTACACATATTGAAACTGTGCACCTCAGATGCAACTTGAACCCAGCCAAAACTGAGACTGGGACTTCAACACACTATGTGTTGAAATCACACACCTGGTCTCAGGACTTGAAGCTCAAGTTCTTTAATGTCTCTTTGCAGAAAGAATTCAGTGAAACACAAAGTGATAGGTAAGAAGTGGATTTATTTAAAAAGATACATATTCCATCACAAAAGGTGAAAATGGCCTTGGGAGAAGTAAACTTCCCAGACAGAGAGTGGGCCATCTCAGAAGAAAAAGACCCTGAAATATGGAGTGATTAATTTTTATGGGCTGGTTAATTCCATAGGCTGAGTTGGAGGATTATTCTAACTATTTGGGGGAAGAGGCAGGAATTTCCAGGAACTGGGCCGCTGCACACTTTTTGACCTTTTATGGTCAGCCTGGGAACTGTCATAGTGTTGGTGAGTGTGTCATTTAGCTGATGTGTTACAGTGAGCATATTGTGAGGCTCAGAGTCTGCTGAATGTTGAATGTTCCACCATCTTGGACCTAGTTAGTTCTAACTAGTTCATTTCCTCAATGTCATTCTTAAAGGTTGTACCTGCCCCCTTCCCTCATCTTTCATTCCCCTCTCAGAAATTTTACCCATATTCTTGTGGGAAGTGGAGGGTTAACAGTCTATCTTCTGTAACTACTTCACTTCCCATCTGACTAGTACATCAATCCCACTAGTCAGGGAGTAAAAATCTCTGGATGCCTGATCTAGGGGTTCCAGGGAAAGACAGCTACTTGTTTTAAGTCTATGTGGGCTGGAATCCTTTCATAGCCATCATCTTGATATGCAGCTGTTACAACTGTTTCCTTAGCCTTCTTATGAATCTTCTTGATGATGAAGCACTTTTTGTAACATCAGAGTACAAAAATAGCTATCTATAAACCACAAAAGACTCAAAAGATAGGGCTAAATACCTCATTACAGTATAATCTATAAAAGAAACTTGATTGCAATAACCAGAATTATGAATGATTACATTTAAATTAACACACCCAATAATCCTAGTTAAATGTGTTTCTTTAAGATACCTTAGGAGCTCTCTGAAGCATCCCAAAGTTAGCTGAAAATCAAAAGAACTTTAATTAAAATTTGATATTTGGGAAGTTTGTCAAAAAGTTTTCAAAAACTTAGTTAAATAAGATCATAAGTCACTATGAGTAAATACTTATTTAACCAAAGTTAGAAGAGCTCTTAAAAACAAATACAGACAACTTAAAGGCAAAGAAATTAACATAGTCCCTTATCAAAAACAGCACTTCAAGAGAACTTTGGAGAAACCAAATCCACTCTTGCCCCAGCTATGTCCCAACAAAATCCATCTGCCTATCTAAATTTAATCCAATCACAGAAAATCCAGATCATGCACAATTCTTTTTTCAGTATTTCTCATTCCTCATACCTTCTTTTATTGAAAACATACATTTTGCTATCCTTAAATGCTTATTTCACATGAAGTTACTTTTCTGGATGACAAATTTGCAATAGGAATAACAAATTTGACCTTCAGTAAACCTAGATACAGCAGAAGTATTACACTTAACATTATTGATGTTCAGTTGCTCAATCATGTCCAACTCTTTGCCACCCCATGGACCCATACCAGGCTTCCCTGTCCTTCATCACCTCCCAGAGCTTGCTCAAACTCATGTCCGTTGAGTCAGTGATGCCATCCAACCATATTATCCTCTGTTGTCCCCTTCTCATCCTACTTTCAATCTTGCCCAGCATCAGGGACTTTTCCTTTTTTTTTTTTTCCAGGGACTTTTCTAAGGAGTCAGTTCTTTGCATCAGGTGGCCAAAGTATTGGAGCTTCAGCTTTAGCATCAGTCCTTCCTGTAAGAAAAACGCCGCGGGAAGAAAAAGCCACCTCTGGGGACCGTAGATGGAAGCCTTTATTGGGCGGTCGCTCTCGGGCAGAACTCCCGGGGGAGGGAGAGGGAATGAGACAAAGGGAGTCTGCGAGGTCTGAAAGGTAGGGCGGGGGTTTTATAGCCAGGGCTGGCGCCCGAGCCAGGTTCTCCCATATAAGGTAGAAAGCACGGGCTACAGTGGTGATTGGTGTCCAGGGGCTCCGTGCCAGCCTCTGATTGGGCCAGGCTATGGAGGGTTGGTCTCTGGAAGTCTGGTCCGCCTCCGGTTCCGGTTTGATCATCGGCCAACTGTTGGGACTTGCCCGGGCTTGTCTGGGCATGTCCGGGGCGTGCCTAGACATACCCGACCCCACATCCCGGCCTTTTTGATGTAGGGATAAGGGGCGTCGATTCTCTCTGGCTACTTCCTGCTGAACGGGGGCGACGAGGGGTCGGGTGAGGCCGGGATGACAGGGGCGTCTGCTGTTGAGTTTGTCATGGATCATTTGTTGGAAGCCCTTGGTACTGTTGCCGCAGCACCATCAGCTGAACCGTGTTGAGCCGTTGTTTGATGAAGGCCAGGAGCTTATTCAGGATACAGGGCCCGAACGTCAGAAGCAGTAGGAGGATGATGAGTGGTCCCATTAGGGAGGATAGCAGAGTTGTTAGCCAGGGAGAGCTCTGGAACCAGGACTCAAACCAACCCTGTTGGTCCTCCCACTCTCTCTTCCTGCGTTCTAGCCCCTCTCTTACCTTGGCCATGGATTCCCTTACTAACCCCGTATGGTCTGCGTAAAAGCAACATTCTTCCTTGAGGGCTGCACAGAGGCCCCCTTGTTGTAGGAAAACCAAGTCTAGCCCTCGCCTGTTTTGTAGCACCACCTCTGACAAGGAGGTTAGAGATTTTTCTAAGGCCATCATAGACTTTTCTATTCGTGCAATGTCTTCATCAATGGCAGCTCTTAGGGAGGTCAAACCCTGGCTTTGCATGGACAGTGATGCAATCCCAGTGCCCATTCCCGCTGCCCCCAGAGTGAATAGGGTTGCCAGAGTGATTGCCATAACGGGCTCTCTTCTTTCACGGGCGGGTGAGGTGCCCCTATCCCAAAAATTGTATAGGACTTCTTCAGAATGATAGGTGATTTTAGGCATCACTGCTACCAGAACTCAGAATTCCCTGGTCTGATTGAAGACGGCAAGGTGTATACAGGGTGTCAACCCAGTGTGTGAACAAACCCACCAGCCTCCGGTTTCAGGAGTTACCCATGTTGTTTCATTCAGTCCAGTGAGATTGGAGGTCTGAGCACACAGGGTCGCCTTTTCGGGTGGGACTGCCCCTAGGCAAGTCCCCTGTCCCCATACCTCTCGCATGGTGAGGCCCACTTTGCAGTCTCCCCACCGACACTGGGGCAGGTTAGGGCTGGTTAACAGGTTGTAAGAGACATTTAAGCCCACTGCCTCATAAAAAGGGGGGTAGAGAGTATAGCAAAGCCAGCAAGACTGAGTTGCATTTGGGTTTGAGTGATTTAAAGCGCTGTAGGTCACTTTGACCATTGACCACAAGGGGTCCTGATTTTCTGGGGGACTGGTAGGAACCAGAGGGCTGGTGAGACCAGGGGGGCCNAGGACTGATCTCCTTCAGAATGGACTGGTTGGATCTCCTTGCAGTCCAAGGGACTCTCAAGAGTCTTCTTCAACACCACAGTTCAAAAGCATCAGTTTTTTGGTGCTCAGCTTTCTTCACAGTCCAACTCTCACATCCATACATGACTACTGGAAAAATCATAGCCTTGACTAGACGGAGCTTAGTCGGCAAAGTAATTCTCTGCTTTTCAATATGCTATTTAGATTGGTCATAACTTTCCTTCCAAGGAGTAAGCGTCTTTTAATATCATGTATGAAATATAGCTGTATACCCCCCAAATTCAAATAAATGAACTAGAAGGTTCTCAGGACTAATAAGAGGAAGAAATAGATAGACTAACTATGAGGAGAAAGTTCAGTAGCTCAGTCGTGTCTGACTCTTTGCAACCCCGTGGACTGCATGCAGCATGCCAGGCTTCCCTGTCCATCACCCACTCCCAGAGCTTGCTCAAACTCATGTCCATTGCCTTGGGGATGCCATCCAACCATCTTGCCCTCTGTCATCCCCTTCTCTTCCTGCCTTCAATCTTTCCCAGCATCAAGGTCTTTTCCAATGAGTCAGTGCTTCACATCACCTTGAGGAGGGAAAAAAAAAAAAACAAAACCCACCTCACTTTTCTATAGAACATAATGAGGGAAAGGAAAAGTTCTCATTGACCAATACAACACTAACACTGACAAAAATTTAAATGTCTAAGAATATTCCCAATAAATATAAAGACAATCTACTAGAGCTTGTCAGTTCAGTTCCATTGCTCAGTAGTGTCTGACTCTCTGCGACCCCATGAATCGCAGCATCCCAGGCCTCCCTGTCCATCATCAACTCCCGGAGTTCACTCAGACTCACGTCCATCGACTCCATGATGCCATCCAGCCATCTCGCCCTCGGTCGTCCTCTTTTCCTCCTGTCCCCAATCCCTCCCAGCATCAGACTCTTCCAATGAGTCAACTCTTTGCATGAGGTGGCCAAAGTACTGGAGTTTCAGCTTTAGCATCTTTCCTTCCAAAGAAATCCCAGAGCTGATCTCCTTCAGAATGGACTGGTTGGATCTCCTTGCAGTCCAAGGGACTCTCAAGAGTCTTCTCCAACACCACAGTTCAAAAGCATCAATTCTTCAGTGCTCAGCTTTCTTTATAGTCCAACTATACTGTCCATGAAGTTCTCCAGGCCAGAACACTGGAGTGGGTAGCCTTTCCCTTATCCAGGGGATTCTTCTCAACCCAGGGAGTGAATCCAGGTCTCCTCCATTGCAGGCAGATTCTTTACCAGCTGAGTCACAAGGGAAGCCCAAGAATACTGGATGGATAGCCTGTCCCTTCTCCAGCGGATCTTCGTGACCCAGGAACCGAAGCGTGGTCTTCTGAATTGCAGGCTGATTCTTTACCAACTGAGCTATCAGGGAAGCCAACTAGGACCTACTTTATAGCATGAGGAGCTCTACTTAGTATTTTGCAATAACCTATGTGAGAAAAGAATCTGAAAAGAAATATATATTATATATAACTGAATCGCTGTGCTGGTGCTGGTGCTGCTGCTAAGTCACTTCAGTCATGTCCAACTCTATGCGACCCCATAGACGGCAGCCCACCAGGCTCCCCCGTCCCTGGGATTCTCCAGGCAAGAACACTGGAGTGGGTTGCCATTTCCTTCTCCAAGGCATGAAAGTGAAAAGTGAAAGTGAAGTCACTCAGTCGTGTCCAACTCTTCGAGACCCCATGGACTGCAGCCTACCAGGCTCCTCTGTCCATAAGATTATCCAGGCAAGAGTACTGGAGTAGAGTGTCATTGCCTTCTCTACTATATACACCTAAAACTGACACAATATTGTAAATTAACTATATTTCAATTAAAAAATATTTTTAATCTAAATTTTTGCAAAAGTCATGTTTACAAAAGGAGGAGACATGAGTTTTCAGATAGAAACTATTCATTATGTTCTTAGAAAAGTACAGAGAGATTACCAACATGAATCACATCAGTAGGGAACTTTACCACTTTAGCTATAAACGAAAGGATGTAAACATCTCCAGAGAGGGGGGCGGAAATGAGTCATTGCAAAAGACTGAGTAGTCCCCAAACTTCTAAACAGCAGCATAGAGAGCTGAAAAGCAAGGAGGGAGTGCTTTCCAAATTCCAGGGAAAAATTATTTCAACATTTGAATTTCATGATCACTCAAACCATTAATCAGTTATGAATGAAAATAAGAGCTGAAAGATCAAACAAATTACCTCCCTTACACTTTTGCTAGGAATACTACCGAGAGGATTCCAGCCAAAAAGGGAATCAGTGAAAAAGAGACATCTGACCCAGGAAGTGAGAGATGGGGG
>SJYW01050579.1:549818-571885 GCA_006410735.1 Raphicerus campestris | reverse complement strand
GATCTACACAGTCAAAGTCTTTGGCATAGTCAATGAAGGAAAAATAGATTTGTTTTTTTTGAAATCTCTTGCTTTTTCCATGACCCATCAGTTCAGTTCAGTTCAGTTCAGTCGCGTCCGACTCCTTGTGACCCCATGAATCGCAGCACCCCAGGCCTCCCTGTCCATCACCATCTCTTGGAGTTCACTCAAACTCATGTCCATTGAGTCCGTGATGCCATCCAGCCGTCTTATCCTCGGTCGTCCTCTTCTTCTCCTGCCCCCAATCCCTCCCAGCATCAGAGTCTTTTCCAATGAGTCAACTCTTTGCATGAGGTGGCGAAATTACTGGAGTTTCAGCTTTAGCATCATTCCTTCCAAAGAACACCCAGGGCTGATCTCCTTCAAAATGGACTGGTTGGATCTCCTTGCAGTCCAAGGGACTTTCAAGAGTCTTCTCCAACACCACAGTTCAAAAGCATCAATTCTTCGGTGCTCAGCCTTCTTCACAGTCCAGCTCTCACATCCATACATGACCACAGGAAAAACCAGAGCCTTGACTAGACGGAGCTTAGTCAGCAAAGTAATGTCTCTGCTTTTGAATATACTGTCTAGGTTGGTCATACCTTTTCTTCCAAGTAGTAAGCGTCTTCTAATTTCATGGCTGCAGTCACCATCTGCAGTGATTTTGGAGCCAAAAAAAATAAAGTCTGACACTGTTTCCACTGTTTCCCCATCTATTTCCCATGATGGGACCGGATGCCATGATCTTCATTTTCTGAATGTTGAGCTTTAAGCCAACATTTTTGCTTTCCTCTTTCACTTTTATCAAAAGGCCTTTTAGTTCCTCTTTACTTTCTGCCATAAGGGTGATGTCATGTGTATATCTGAGGTTATTGATATTTCTCCCAGCAATCTTGATTCCAGCTTGTGTTTCTTCCAGTCCAGCGTTTCTCATGATGTACTCTGCATAGAAGTTAAATAAGCAGGGTGACAATATATAGCCTTGACATACTCCTTTTCCTATTTGAAACCAGTCTGTTGTTCCATGTCTAGTTCTAACTGTTGCTTCCTGACCTGCATACAGATTTCTCAAGAGGCAGGTCAGGAAGTCTGCTATTCCCATCTCTTTCAGAATTTTCCACAGTTTATTGTGATCCACACAGTCAAAGGCTTTAGCATAGTCAATAAAGCAGAAATAGATGATTTTCTGGAACTCACTTGCTTTTTTCATGATCCAGCAGATGTTGGCAATTTGATCTCTGATTCCTCTGCCTTTTCCAAAACCAGCTTGAACATCTGGAAGGTCACAGTTCATGTATTGCTGAAGCCTGGCTTGGAGAATTTTGAGCATTCCTTTACTAGCATGTGAGATGAGTGTAATTGTGGGGTAGTTTGAGCATTCTTTTGCATTGCTTTTCTTTGGAATTGGAATGAAAACTGACCTTTTCCAGTCCTGTGGCCACTGGTGAGTTTTCCAAATTTGCTGGCATATTGAGTGCAGCACTTTCGCAGCATCTCTTTTCAGGATTTGAAAGAGCTCCACTGGAATTCCATCACTTCCACTAGCTTTGTTCCTAGTGATGCTTTCTAAGGACCCCTTGACTTCACATTCCAAGATGTCTGGCTCTAGATTAGTATCCACATCATCATGATTATCTGGGTCGTGAAGAACTTTTTGTACTGTTCTTCCATGTATTCTTGCCACCTCTTCTTAATGTCTTCTGCTTCTGTTATGTCCAGACCATTTCTGTCCTTTATCAAGCCCATCTTTGCATGAAATGTTCCCTTGGTATCTCTAATTTTCTTGAAGAGATCTCTAGTCTTTCCCATTCTGTTGTTTTCCTCTATTTCTTTGCATTGATCGCTGAAGAAGGCTTTCTTATCTCTTCTTGCTATTCTTTGGAACTCTGCATTCAGATGCTTATATCTTTCCTTTTCTCCTTTGCTTTTCACCTCTCTTCTTTTCACAGCTATTTGTAAGGCCTCCCCAGACAGCCATTTTGCTTTTTTGCATTTCTTTTCCATGGTGATGGTCTTGATCCCTGTCTCCCGTACAGTGTCACAAACCTCATTCCATAGTTCATCAGGCACTCTATCTATTACATCTAGGCCCTTAAATCTAGTTCTCACTTCCACTGTATAATCATAAGGGATTTGATTTAATCATACCTGAATGGTCTAGTGGTTTTCCCTAGTTCCTTCAGTTTAAGTCTGAATTTGGCAATAAGGAGTTCATGATCTGAGCCACAGTCAACTCCTGGTCTTGTTTTTGTTGAGAGTATAGGTCCATACCATTTCTGCCCTTTATTGAGCACTTCTTTGCATGAAATATTCCCTTGGTATCTCTAAGAGATCTCTAGTCTTTCCCATTCTATTGTTTTCCTCTATTTCTTTCCATTGATCACTGAGAAAGGCTTTCTTATCTCTCCTTGCTATTCTTTGGAACTCTGAATTCAAATAGGTATATATCTTTCCTTTGTTCCTTTGCCTTTAGCTTCTCTTCTTTTCTAAGGTATTTGTAAGGCCTCCTCAAAAACCATTTTGCCTTTTTGCATTTCTTTTTCTTGGGGATGGTCTTGATCACTGCCTCCTATACAATGACATGGAAACTCCATCCAACAATACTTGAACCGTGAACTTCCACATGTTCAAGGTGGATTTAGAAACAGCAGAGGAATCAGGGATCAAATTGCCAACATCCGCTGGATCATGATAAAAGCAAAAAGTTCCAGAAAAACATCTACTTCTGCTTTATTGACTACGCCAAAGCCTTTGACTCTGTGGATTACAACAAACTGTGGAAAATTCTAAAGAGATGGGAATACCAGACCACATCACCTGCCTCCTGAGAACTCTGTATGCAGGTCAAGAAACAACAGTTAGAACTGGACATGGAACAACAGACTGGTTCCAAATTGGGAAAGGAGTACGTCAAGGCTGTATATTGTCATCTTGCTTATTTAACTTATATGCAGAGTACATCATGTGAAATGCTGTGCTAGAAGAAGCACAAGCTGGAATTGAGATTGCCTGGAGAAATATCAATAACCTCAGATTTGCAGATGACACCACCCTTATGACAGAAAGTGAAAAAGAACGAAATAACCTCTTGATGAAAGTGTAAGAAGAGAGTAAAAAGTTGGCTTAAGGGATGGGAGGGGGAGGGAGGTGGAAGGGGAGATTCAGGATGAAGGGACACATGTACATTCATGGCTGATTCATGTCAATGTATGGCAAAAGCCACCACAATATTGTAATTAGCCTCCAATTAAAATAAACAACTTAATTTTTTAAAAAAAACTGATTTAAAACTCAACATTCAGAAAACTAAGATTATGGCATTGGTCCCATTACTTCATGGCAACTCACTGGGGAAACAATGGAAACAGTGACAGACATTATTTGTCGGGTGGCGGGGTTGGCGGGGGACTCCAAAATCACTGCAGATGGTGACTGCAGCCATGAAATTACAAGATGCTTGCTGCTTGGAAGAAAAGCTATGACCAATCTAGACAGCATATTGAAAAGCAGAGACATTACTTTGCCAACAAAGGCCGTCTAGTCAAAGCTATGGTTTTTCCAGTGGTCATGTAGGGATGTAAGAGTTGAACTATAAAGAAATCTGAGCACTGAAGAATGATGCTTTAGAACTGTGGTATTGGAAAAGACTCTTTAGAGTCCCTTGGACTGCAAGGAGATCAGACCAGTCAGTCTTAAAGGAAATCAATCCTGAATATTCATTGGAAGGACTGATGCTGGAGCTGAAACTCCAATACTTTGGCCACCTGATGTAAAGAGCTGACTCAATGGAAAAGACCCTGGTGCTGGGAAAGATTGAAGGCAAGAGGAAATGGGGCTGATAGAGGATAAGATGGTTGGATCACATCACCGACTCAATGGGCATGAGTTTGAGTAAGTTTCGGAAGTTGGTGATGGACAGAGAAGCCTGGCGGGCTGTAGTCCATGGGATCACAAAGAGTTGGACATGACTGAGCGACTGAACTGAAGACCTTGATGAATTATTCTTTGACTTAAGGGAATGTTGTGGCTCTTTTGTTCCTCTATCCAGACCACTAACACTTTCTCCATCTAAGTGATAAAGCTGTGTGGTTTTCTTACTATTGTGTGTTCACTGGAATAGTACTTTTAACCTCTCTTAAGAACTTTTCTTTTGCATTTACAACTTGGCTAACTGTTTAGCATAAGAGGTCTACTACTTCTTGGACTATATTGGATTTTGGCATGCCTTCCTCAGTAAGCTTAATCATTTCTAGCTTTTGATTTGAAGTGAAACATGCAACTCTTCTTTCACCTGAACACTTAGAGGCCACTGTAAAGTTGTTAATTGGCCTAATTTCAGTACTGTTGTGTCTTAGGAAATAAGGATGTCTGAGGAGAAGGAGAGAAACAGGGGAACAGCTGGTCAGCAGAACAGTCAGAAAACACACATCATTTATTAATTAAATTCGCTGTCTTATGTGACTGTATTTCAAGGTCCCCCCCTCCAGAAAAGAATTATAACTGTAACATCAAAGATCACTGACCACAGATCACCATAACATATATAATTTAAAAAGATTTGAAATATTGCTAGAATTACCAAAAGTGACAGAGGCAAGAAGTGAGCAAATAAATACTATTGGAAAAAATGACGTTGATCCGGGGAGGTGGGGTGGGGAGGGAGCTGGGAGGGGGCTTTGGCATGGGGAGATCGTGTACACCTGTGGATGATTCATGTCGATGTATGGATGTATGGCAAAACCAATACAGTACTGTAAAATAGAATAAAGTATTAAAAGAAAAAAAAAAGACTTACTTGATACAAGGTTGCCACAAACCTTCAATTTGTAAAAAAATGCACTTATCTATGAAACACAAAATGCAAAGTGCAATGAAAGAAGACCTGCACATAAACCACTGAAGATCTGGTGGGAGCTAACAAGGTTCTCCTTAAGCTGACTGAGCTGGCATCTTACTGTTTCAGAGGAGCCTCTGACTCAGAGACACTACATGTCTTCATGCCAAGGCTATTTCACTTCCACAGAAAAGAAACGTCTAGTCTGTGATCTGCTTTCTCTTTTTTATGTTCACTCTTTCTATTTATTGACTCCTTTTCCTCTGAAAATGTGCTATCCCCCTCATTCCCTCAAGCTCTTCTTGCCTCTTTCTCCTCTTACGTTATATTTCGAAAATCTTCCTTGGAGACGGACACTAAGTTTGCAAAGACAGCACAACAGAGTTTCTGTTTACAGTGCAGCACAGAAGCCAGAACCAGGCGGTGATTCCAGACGGGGTGGGAACACACATACAGATGGTCACGCGGGTCTCCAGGACCAGGTGATGATTCCAGACGGGGTGGGAACTCCTGTAAAGATGGTCACATGGGCCTCCAGATCCAGGAGATGATTCCAGATGTGGTGGGAATGCCCGTACAGATGGTCACACAGACTTCCAGAGCCAGGTGATGTTCCAGACGTGATGGGAAAGCCTGTACAGACGGTCACACGGACTTCCAGAGCCAGGTGATGATGCCAGACAGGGTGGGAACGCCCATACAGATGGTCACACTGGCCTCCAGAGGCAGGCGATTATGTCAGATGAGATGGGAATGCCCATACAGGTGGTGACATGGGCCTCCAAAGCTAGGTAATGTTCCAGACAGGGTGGGAATGCCTGTACAGGTGGTCACCTGGGCCTCCAGAGCCAGCTGATGATTCCAGACGGTGGGAACACCCCATACAGACAGTCATATGGGCGTCCAGAACCAGGTGATTATTCCAGATGAGGTGGGAATGCCTGTATAGGTCGTCACACGGGGGCCTAGAAGCAAGACCAGCTGAGGGAAACAGGTGCAAGTGGCCTGGAGAGGACAGTGTGAAGGAAAGTTCTATAGAGAGATGCTCTGTGAGATGATTTGGGAGAGTAAGGAAGCAGGGAGAGTGAGAAGAGCCCCTTCAGAATCCTTTGAAGAACCTCAGCCTTTTTGCTATGTCTGCCTCCAACCCTGCACTGAAATCACTCTTGCAAATATATTGAGAATTAATCATTGGCCAAATGGATGTTTTTCAGGCATATTTCTTCAGACTCCCCAGCAGGCTGGAGGGTAGGCTGGGCCTTGCTTCTGAGAGGCCTTGCCCCCTCAGCGTTGTGGGTGCTCTTCCCTGCCCTCTCCTTGCCAGCTTGCTTCTGAGCCTCATCAAGTGTGGTGCCCTCCTCCTCGGCCCCACTGATCGCCACTTCAGCCCCCACTGAGATGACTGGACTGATGGCAAGGTGCCTCACCTGCCAGGAGGGGCGTGAGGGTCTGGGCACCCCAGCCTGGCTTCTCCTGCAATGCTCTGCTCCACCAACAACCTGTTCTGGGACCTTTCACTCTGTCAACTCATGGAGCGAGGTGTTCACCGAATCCCATTCACTTTATCCCAGGAATNAACCAATACAGTACTGTAAAATAGAATAAAGTATTAAAAGAAAAAAAAAAGACTTACTTGATACAAGGTTGCCACAAACCTTCAATTTGTAAAAAAATGCACTTATCTATGAAACACAAAATGCAAAGTGCAATGAAAGAAGACCTGCACATAAACCACTGAAGATCTGGTGGGAGCTAACAAGGTTCTCCTTAAGCTGACTGAGCTGGCATCTTACTGTTTCAGAGGAGCCTCTGACTCAGAGACACTACATGTCTTCATGCCAAGGCTATTTCACTTCCACAGAAAAGAAACGTCTAGTCTGTGATCTGCTTTCTCTTTTTTATGTTCACTCTTTCTATTTATTGACTCCTTTTCCTCTGAAAATGTGCTATCCCCCTCATTCCCTCAAGCTCTTCTTGCCTCTTTCTCCTCTTACGTTATATTTCGAAAATCTTCCTTGGAGACGGACACTAAGTTTGCAAAGACAGCACAACAGAGTTTCTGTTTACAGTGCAGCACAGAAGCCAGAACCAGGCGGTGATTCCAGACGGGGTGGGAACACACATACAGATGGTCACGCGGGTCTCCAGGACCAGGTGATGATTCCAGACGGGGTGGGAACTCCTGTAAAGATGGTCACATGGGCCTCCAGATCCAGGAGATGATTCCAGATGTGGTGGGAATGCCCGTACAGATGGTCACACAGACTTCCAGAGCCAGGTGATGTTCCAGACGTGATGGGAAAGCCTGTACAGACGGTCACACGGACTTCCAGAGCCAGGTGATGATGCCAGACAGGGTGGGAACGCCCATACAGATGGTCACACTGGCCTCCAGAGGCAGGCGATTATGTCAGATGAGATGGGAATGCCCATACAGGTGGTGACATGGGCCTCCAAAGCTAGGTAATGTTCCAGACAGGGTGGGAATGCCTGTACAGGTGGTCACCTGGGCCTCCAGAGCCAGCTGATGATTCCAGACGGTGGGAACACCCCATACAGACAGTCATATGGGCGTCCAGAACCAGGTGATTATTCCAGATGAGGTGGGAATGCCTGTATAGGTCGTCACACGGGGGCCTAGAAGCAAGACCAGCTGAGGGAAACAGGTGCAAGTGGCCTGGAGAGGACAGTGTGAAGGAAAGTTCTATAGAGAGATGCTCTGTGAGATGATTTGGGAGAGTAAGGAAGCAGGGAGAGTGAGAAGAGCCCCTTCAGAATCCTTTGAAGAACCTCAGCCTTTTTGC
Organism: Raphicerus campestris; assembly: GCA_006410735.1. NCBI lineage: Eukaryota > Metazoa > Chordata > Mammalia > Artiodactyla > Bovidae > Raphicerus > Raphicerus campestris. The sequence goes on along the minus strand of SJYW01050579.1, from coordinate 564,244 downwards.
TATGTCTGCCTCCAACCCTGCACTGAAATCACTCTTGCAAATATATTGAGAATTAATCATTGGCCAAATGGATGTTTTTCAGGCATATTTCTTCAGACTCCCCAGCAGGCTGGAGGGTAGGCTGGGCCTTGCTTCTGAGAGGCCTTGCCCCCTCAGCGTTGTGGGTGCTCTTCCCTGCCCTCTCCTTGCCAGCTTGCTTCTGAGCCTCATCAAGTGTGGTGCCCTCCTCCTCGGCCCCACTGATCGCCACTTCAGCCCCCACTGAGATGACTGGACTGATGGCAAGGTGCCTCACCTGCCAGGAGGGGCGTGAGGGTCTGGGCACCCCAGCCTGGCTTCTCCTGCAATGCTCTGCTCCACCAACAACCTGTTCTGGGACCTTTCACTCTGTCAACTCATGGAGCGAGGTGTTCACCGAATCCCATTCACTTTATCCCAGGAATGTCTCTCAAAGCCATCATTATTTCTCCACTCAGCATCACAGGAGATGCAGAGACTTCCTCCCTATCTGCTGTCACCAGGACACCAGCAGAATTATCTTTCTGAAACACAATTTTGGTGTCTCTTCCCTGTCTTAAAGGGCATCTCACAGCAGAGTTCAATCTATAGAATGTGGTTGAGCAGGCCCTTTGAGCCATCCACATGGTTTCAGACACATATAAAAGGCCGGGTAACATCATGGTTTCAGAGACGGAATGGGGAAAGGACCAGGTCAGCTCAGCAGAGCAGCCCCCAGGGCAAACCCGTGACACATGCATCCCCCTCAGGTGTGACCACTCTGCGGCCTGACTGTGTCTTGTTATTAATGCTTCAGGTGGAGGTTCTGCCACTGAAGGAGACACTGCCTGCAGAGCCCATGCCAGTGAGGTGGATGTTACCAAGAGGGATACAGAAACCTCGTTGTTTTAAGCCCCTGCAATCCTCAAGATGTTGTTACTCGGTATAGCCCAGCCTGTCCCAATAGACATATCAGAGAAAAAAACAGAGCTGGACAGCAGTTACAGTGGTAAAATTAGAATTTACTCAGGAGCTATGGCAAGAAGGGAAAGGAGACATCAGTACAGAACCAGGTGCAGTTCTGAGCATAGCAGAGCCAAGGGCTTGTTGGGGTCAGAGGACGCAGTTACTAACAGGAGACAAGGGTGGGGAGATGCTGGTGAAACCAGCCTTACAGGATCCTTGCTGAAGGTGTGCCAGATGAAGCAGAAGTCCTTGGGAGGTGTGTGCTGGGGGAGGGGGGACAGGGGGTTGACGAATCTGGTGAGATTTCCAGTGTGACCAGGTGTTGAGGGTGGGAGATGCTGGCTTAACTGACCAATCAATCATCTTACTAAAATCTGGCCCTTAGGACCATTCCAAATGGAGGGCCTAGTTGAAGAAGAGCTCAGAGTTGCCACAGGAGTTGGCCAAGCAGAGACTGTTAGTACGCCTTGTTCTAACCCCCAGTAACACTTGTCAGCCTCGCTCTGTTCTCCTCTGGTAAAGTCCTCCCTCTGTGTGTCATTTCTCCCCTTGAAATTCCCATGACAGCTGAGCCTCCTCACAGTAGAATCACCCCTTGTGTATACATCACAGGGCGCTTTTCATTCTGAATTGCAATGAGCTGCTTCTTGACTGTGTAACCCTGTCCCTGTAACCCTTGCCAAGAACCCTTCTCACTATCAGCACTCGAAGGGCTTCCAAGTATAAGAAGTCCTCTTCATAAGCACCATCTCAAAGCCTCTGCTCAGAAGTTTCTATTTCATCCAATTTTGCTGATCATCTTCTTAAGTCTTCCTCAATTACTTCTGGAAATTTGTAGTCAGTCTAAAACTTGCCACCAAGTAAATTGCTTTTACTTTCAAACAAATTGCAAGTATTGAAAAAAAAATCTGGGCTTACATAATGGATTGTTGAGGGGAGGAAATATGATGCATATACAGTTGTTTTCTTCACCCCAAGTTCTTTTTGGAAGCTTTCAAGGCTCTTGCGACACACAGCCTGACAGCTCTGTGAGGGGATTAAATGCATTTACTCCTTATTGTTTCCAGGCAGCTAGCACAGGGCCCAAGGTGGAGCAGGTGCTCAGCTGATATTCTCTGAACTGAATTTAGTGAGTACGAAAACAGTGCCTATTAAAATAAAAATCCTGCTTCCTTTTCACTCCTAACAGCTCTGTCCTGAACAAAGTCTTTTTTATTCTTCAACTTCTGGAACCAAATACAGGGAGGGCACTCTCTATTTGTTTTGAAAATGGTGTGCTGAGTGCCTTTGGGACCTACAATAAAAGAAGGAAAAAGAGGGAAGGGGAGGAGGGGAAAGGGACGGGGGGAAGAGGCAGCAAAGAGAGACAGAAGATGATGCTGACAATAATGCACAACAGAAAACTGAGGGGAAAGTGTTCAGCATCACTGCCCAGGCTGATGCGTCTCACGGCGTGAGCTTGGATGTGCCAGGCCCTCATTATCTACAGCCCTGCAGGGCCCTGGGAGCTGGTGCTCCCACTGAGCACCATGATGGGGACAGGCAGGGGCAGCCAGGCAGCTGGTCCAGGACTGAGGCCCTGAGTGGGAGCCAGGGCAGCCTGACCCACGGAGTGCACTCTGTGGGTTCTGACACCTCCACTGCTCCAGAAATGAGGCTATGGTTACCAGGCTCTGGCTTCTAGCTGGAGGTTCCAGTCTGCAGCGGGGAGGCTGCTGTGAAGCCTCATCATGGTGGAAGTTGGCTTACCCACCCATCTCTGAGGAAGAAGAAAAGGCTGGTGCCATGACTCCTTTGAACTTCCATGCCTGTAGCCAGCCTCCCTCATCCCCCTGTCCCATCCCCGCCCCAGCCGCAGGCCAACCTGCTCCAGCTGGTCCTGGGGTGGCTGGCAGAACTTGTTCTAAATCCAGGGCCCAAGGCTTGCAGTGGTCCATGGAACTGAGGAGAAGCAAGTGGTCACTCCCAACTTTTGCTTTTACTGAGGTGTACTTTTCATACAGTAAAATGAACAGATTTTAGTGAACAGTTCTTTAATTTTTTGTAAAGACATAACCATACTCCAGAGGTCCCCACTTGCCTGCCCTTATCACTGAACAAATTTCTGTGTCTGTTCCTGAATCTGTTTAGTGTCTGACTTCTTATCAGTGAAATATTTTGAGGTTAATGCATGTTGCTAATGTGTATCAATAATGGTATTCTTGTTGCTGGTTTGTGTTCCGTCCCACGATTCTGTCATCAGTTCTCTGGATGATGAACATTTCGAGTTTTCCAGTTTGAAGCTATGATAAACAACCTGGCTAGAAATATTTCTGTACATCTCTTATTGGGAGTGTGTATTTTTATTTCTCTTAGGTCAGTACCAAAGTGGCACTGCTGAGAGATGGGGTGATAGGTTAAGCAACCATCAAACTGCTTTCCAGAGGGGTTGTGCTATTTCACACTCTCTCCAGTACTGTGTTAGTTTCCAGGCTGATCTCAATCCTAGCCAGATTTTGGAGTTATAAATCTTTTCAACTTTAGACATTCTAGTGGTGTGAAGTGGTATCTCATAATGTCATTGACATTTTACTGATATGTATGGTATCGACCTCCTATTTAAATGTTCAGTGGTTATTTGTGTACTACCTTCTATAAAGTATTTATTCAAGTCTTCTGCTTAATTTTCAAAAGAGAAATTAAGTTCTTTATCATTGAGTTGTCATAGTTCTTTATATATTCTGGATACAAGTACTTTGTGGAATATGTATTATAAATATTTCATCTCCTTTTGGGTCTTTTCTTCTTTGTGGCTCAGCTGGTAAAGAACCCACCTGCAATGTGGGAGACCCGGGTTTGATCCCTGGGTTGGGAAGATCCCCTGGAGAAGTGAAAGGTTATCCGCTCCAGTATTCTGGCCTGGAAATTTCTATGGACTGTATAGTCCATGGGGTCACAAATAGACACGACTGAGTGACTTTCACTTCACACTTACAGTTTTTGCCTCCTTGAAACATTCTTGCTTTCAAACAGGGGCAAAAGCAAGGGCCACTTTCTTCTAGCCTCTAGCCCCTGTGATCCAGTGGCTAGGACTCTTGGTTTCCATCCAGGTTACCAAGGTTTAATTTCTAGGCAGGGAACCAAGATCTCTCTTCAGGACTGCTCACTGCTCCCCTCTGAGATCACTCCCACTGGATTGGTAAACTTGGACAGTCTGGAGTTAAGTGGGGAGGATTCCCCTGGAAGGAGGGGTTTGCTGGGGAGAGAAGGCACTGTGCCAGACACAGCATATTCTTGGCTATTGTGTCTCTAGTACACAGAGATGATGAGATCTGAGAGGCCCTTGCAGAAATCAGAAGGAACTCTAGAAACTGGACCGAATCCCAGAGTGAAGATGGAATTCATTTGACATCAATGGTCTGCCACAGATGATGGACTTGATTTCTCCTGAATGCCATGTTCCTTGAACTAAAGTGTTGAATAACCAAGTCCCCATTCAAGATAATTGAGATTGAAGACAGTGAAATTCAGTTTTTGCTTTTGTTTTTAGTGTGGGAAACAGAGAGAGAACTTCACAGGAATAAACCCACAAGACTAGTGTGTTGAGACCTATCCCTGACTGCTGTTTCAGAAGGCCTCTTGGTTTTGACCACTGGGACCTGGGGAAGATGAAGCTCAGAAGAATTCTCCAAAAGAATGCTGCCATGGGTTCATCTCAGTGTTTCAGGAGAAAGTCCACAGGCTAAACCGAAGAGGAGCTAAGGACTGCAGTGTCTTCATAGTGAGCTGTGGACAGCTTGTGGCATCTTCTTTGTCTCATCATCATCCGTAACTTTCCATACGATCACTGAACCTTGCTGTTGGTTTGCAGATCTCTTTTCTCCAAGACTTGCATTTGATTGGAAGGAAAAAGCTAGGGGGGATAAACATCTTCATATTTCTTCTTGGGCTGTTGCAGATAAACACATGTATATCAGGAAAGGGTCATCACTCCCTTCTCCCTGGCCTTTCCTGGGTGGGCCTTCTCTCTCTGAGAGGAGAGATGGTTTAGGACAGAAGCCATTTCCTGAGAAGCACAGTAGAAAAAACAAGTCCTTTGAGTCCTTGCTTTGATTCCTGCAAGTGGTGTATGCAGGATTTTGTATGAGTTACTTAACACAGATGTCATGATGTATCCCCATCCATAAATCAGAAGTAACTATATCTTTACCTGTTCAGAAGAATTACTATAAGAGTGAAATGAAATCATTTGGAGATGGACTGTTTCATGGGACCCACACAGAAATCACTACCAAATCCATTCACCTATCAATCTATCTGTCCCCCTTTTTTCTTATGTGTGTGTGTATATCCATCCATCCATCTGTCCATCAGACTTCCCATCTTCTACTCACCACTTAACTCTCAACATCAGGCAGACAGCAGACTCCAGACCCTGGGATGATATGTCAGCTATCTAATGGCATCACTGACCCAATGGACACAAGTTTGAGTAAACACCGGGAGTTGGTGACAGACAAGGAGGCCTGGCGTGCTGCAGTCTGTGGGGCTGCAAAGAGTTGGACATGACTGAGCGACTTAACTGAGCTGAACTGAATAGCATAAAATGGTTATCAGACCTGGGATGTTTTAGTGGCTCTGGGGGATTTGCTGAAGCACCACTTTTCAGTGTGTCTGCTGGTTTGCAAATCCAGTTGACTGTGTTTCCTCTAGGTACTGATGGCTTGACTGAAGAGTTCACTCCCAGATGGGGAAGGAGTAGGTGGGGCAACAATTCTGTGCCTGATGTTGAATTAGGGAGAACCACTGCCAAAAATGCCTTCATTGCAATTTTTAAAAGATGACAAACCCACAGGCACACTAAAAATCACCATATATCACAACTTTTTGCAATACTTCCAGAATTTATGCTAAAAAATAATCCTCCAAAACAGAGCACATATTCAGTGGCAAAGTTGGTTAATAGTTAACTGTCTCCCTCCATGTAACAGCACGTTGCTGCAGGGGCCTGAAGCCTAAGGCTCTCCTCTCTTGCTCTTTGTCCACATCTCTCCCGTACCTACTTGGAATAAGCTTCTCTTCTGTGCACACAGCAGAACTGTGTATTGTTCCTTAGAACCAGCTGCTTCTCTCTTACTCCTCTTCCTATGGGAGGTGAAACTCTTATCTTCCAGAGTCCTTCTCTTGCCCTGTTTCATCTGCTGAACTGTCCTATTTGATCTTGTGTCCTGTCAAGAGCTCCATCAAGGGACTTCTGCATCAAGTAAGGTCAGATGCTGCCCAGGCCTGTTACAATCACCTGGGGGCTAAAAATATCCACCTGCCCAGGTGCCCTGCAAACTCCAGATGGGGCCTGCTAAGTTCTAGAAACCCTGTCCTGTTCAGCCCTTCTGTCTTTGTGCTTAACCAACCATGGTTTCTGCCAACAAGACAAACATGTCCAGCATGAAAATGAGGTTGCATTCATTTTCAAATTAAGGAGAAAAAATAAAGTGAGTAGAAAGAATTTTCTCAAATTTAAAAATTTTCCTATAAGTTTTCTTAAAACTTTCAAGTCTTTAATACTGCCTATGTGAATTAGAATATGTTGTTGCTCAGTCGCCAAGTTGTGTCTCACTCTTTGCAACCCCTTCAACTGCAGCACACCAGGCCTCCCTGTTCCTCACCATCTCCCGGAGTTTCCCTAATTTCAGGTCCACTGAGTTAGTGATGCCATCCAACCATCTCATTGTCCATCACCCTCTTCTCCTTCTGCCTTCAGTCTTTCCCAAGATCAGGTCTTTTCCAGTGAGTTGGCTTTTCACGCCAGGTGGCCAAAGTATTGAAGCTTCAGCTTCAGCATCAGTCCTTCCAATGAATATTCAGTGTTGATTTCCTTTAGGACTGACTGGTTTGATCTCCTAGCTATCCAAGGGACTCTCAAGAGTCCAACACTACAGTTCAAAAGCATCAGTTCTTCAGCACTCAGCCTTCTTTATGGTCCAATTCTCACATCTGTACTTGACTACTGGAAAGATCATAGCCTTTACTATATGGCCCTTTGTCAGCAAAACGATGTCTTGGCTTTTTAATATGCAGTCTAGGTTTGTCATAGCTGTCCTTCCAAGAAGGAGTTGTCTTCTAATTTCAAGGCTGCAGTCACCATTTGCATTTATTTTAGAACCCAAGAAGAAGAATTAGAATATAACTAAATATATTGGTTGATTTTGCTTGCATTATGTTTTATTATTTTACCTGAGATATAAAAACTCTTCATGATGTTAGAACCCCATACGCTCAGTCAATGGAACACATTTGCAATGATGCTGATACTTGCTTCTGGATGGGATACTGGTCAGGGTCCTCTAAAGAAATAGATCCAACAGGATGGAGGGAGGGGTGAGGAGAGAGAGAAAGAGAAATCCACAGGGCAGGCCTAGAGATGAAGGGAAGCGTTGATGCTGTAGTTCATGTCCAAAGGCCTTCTGAAAGTTGAACACTTTCTGGCTTAAGGACAGTCAGCCTGATCTTTCTTGAGGCTTCAACTGATTGGACGAGGCCCAGTCACTCCAAAGAGGGACATCTACTTTATTCAAAGTAGTAGTACTGATTTAAAAGCTAACCTTATCTAAAAAACACCTTCATAGCAACATCTAGACTGGTGTTTGATCAAAGGTCTGGGTATCATGGCCCAACCAAGTTGACACATAAAATTACCCATCACAGATAGAACATGTGTGTGCCTCGTACATTACACTCCAAGACACTGCCTCGGAATGGGGGAGGAGGGGTGAATGTGTGGGAAGCTACCATCTAAGCTGTGGAGTCCAGGAGAGAGCAGAAGAGCTGGAAGGTGCTGTCAGGGGGTGGGGAGGAAAGGAAGGCGGGCCATAGCCTTGCCACGGAGGGAGTGCTCAGCAGCACCAAGGGGCTGCCTTCCCACCCGCAGAAGGTGGGCTGCGAGGCACCTCCCAGGAGAGAGGAGGCAGCTCCACCAGCGTGGGGTCTTCTGGAAGTCGTCACCACACATTCGCAGGTGGTGGTACTGTGATTTTCATCCTCATCTCACAGGTAAATTTGCTGAAGCACAAAGTGAACCCACCACCCAGGTGCACACAGCAGCCACATGAAGATCCAGGACCAGGGCGAGGGCTCCTGCTCCAGAGTCAGAGATGCTTTCCCTCTTCACCATTCAGCCTCCCTCTGCATGAGAGTGAAAAGAGCCCTAAGAACTCAAGGCTGACATGGTCGAGACCTTGGAGGAAGGAAGTAACAGCTACATTCTTTTCTCACTCAGCCCTAGTGTCTCAGCAAAGGAAAGAGAGCTGCCTTTCCAAGCCCAAGACAAAGGCACCTACTTCTGTGCTTGTTGGCATTAAGGGGAGGATCATTTGTCCCGTATCACTTGACAGATTGTGGCTTCAGCGAGAAGATACTGATTGCTCCATATCTGGCCGCTCCCCATCACTGGAAATTTCCCAGTGATGGTTTCCCTTTCTTGCAGAGGTCCGTTTCTTCTTCTCCAAGTCTAGACACCAGTTGTCCCAAGTGAGCACATCTTGGGGAGGACAAGTGTGGTGGCAGCAAGCTGAGGGGAGGCTTCCTGGAGACTAAGGGAAGTGGGAGCTTGTGTCCCAGCCAGCGCAGCTTCTCTGCAAACAGCAGGTGTCAAGGGAAGACCAAAAAATGCTCTTCACTTTGACAGACCAGCCTGTCTCGTGTTTGCTCAGGGGCTGTCTTGAGTAAGCAGACCTGGTGCTCTCCTTGACACCCACACACCCGCACAGGGAAAGGGAAATAGTCCATTGAAACTGGTGCTCTAAAAGCTCTTGACCTTTGGCTGCTGCAGGGGTTCGGATGTAACTGGGAGGGAAGGGGTGCCGCCTGGTCAGCGACATTATAAGTGCAGCCCCAGTGAGGAGTGCGCCCCCCCATAGAGTACAGCGTCACTGTCCTGAGAGCTTGGCAGCCACTCGGATGGAATTCTGTGACCACCCAGACCTGCTGGATCATCACCTGCCTTTCCACCGGTGGTGAGTTTGCACGTGGAGTTTGAGAAATACAGCTCTAAAGAGGAGCAACCTGTTGCTTCCTCAGAAACAGGTGGTGATGAGGGGGAGCTCAAAGCAGGTGTACACATAGGTTTCAGGGAGCCAGGGAGCAAAGTGACACAGTCACTTTCCTGTCCTCTGCCTGTGGCCTGGGGCCACGATCCTGCTGGGAGGAGGGCCAGGGCCCCAGGGTGGGCATGGGACACCCCGCGGGTGCTCAGGCAGTGTCAGGACTTGTGCCAGCTCGGGGTGCCCCTGACAGCCCATCGCCTCCCTCAGCCCTTCCCCTGCTTTGAGTGAAGGGTATATTTTCATTAATTTGCAAACCGTCATACACACTAAATAGCGATTCCTAAATATGCTGCTGACCTCTCCAATTGGTATCCAGATGTGATGATTAAATGACCACGACAGCAGTGCTTCAAGCAGGGGTGTTCTCAGAGTGCCCAGATGGAGATGAGGGAAAGGTGGGGTCAGGAATGGCTGCTGGCTTGTGGAAACACTGGGGGGAAGATGCTCCCACGCTGGCTGCAGGTGTGTGACCCTGGGGCCGGCTGGCACTCACTAGGCTGGGCCTTGGCTCAAAGGGATGTCCCTGTGCTGAGCCTGCCCTAGCCTCCTCCCTGCCCTGATGCTGTGAGTCTGCCTTCTTGAGACTGGAAGGGGAACTATCGATGCTGGCAACAGTGTCTGCAGCCAGGCAGACAGGACGGTCGTCCAATCCGCAGAGGCCACGGTCCTGCTCGGACTGTTCTCAGGTGGAAGACGGGAACTGTGGCTCTGGGAGCCTGAACCTCGGCCCCTCTCAGAGGACAAGTTACCCTGAAGGAGGACAAACAGGACTTTAAAGAGGGAGAGCCATACCTAGAGACCCCACAACCACACCTGCCTTCTGGATTTGGTGGTGGCCTCCTGGGAACGCCAGACCAGAGTCACAGGAAAGAGGCAACATGTGCCTTTCCCCTCTGTCCTGTGGTCTGGGTGATGGGATTGAGGCCATTCTGGGACTCAGGACTCGGCTACAGATGCCGGCCTCCCCAGGCAGCACAGGAGACCAGGAGGCCTGCCCACTTCCAGCGGGGGCTGCAGAGCCTCAGGAGGATGTGCTGCAAGAAAGACTGTGCACCCTGGGATCTGTGCACCCTCCCTGTGTTCACCTTCTAGAACATCAGGCCATCCATGAGAGACTCAAGCTCACCCACCTGTGTGAGGAGAAGGCAGCCTTTCTGGATGGCCAAAGAAGAAAAAGGAAAGCATGTTTTGGCATATGCACTGTCTCAGCCATGCCCTGTCTCACACATATGCACAACCACATAAACACATATGCTCACCCACATTGACACACTCACCACGAGTCACCCAGACAGCTACACTGAGAAACCATATGCCATCCGGTCCACACGTGCTTCCTGAGGCCCCCTGTGGCAGTCAGACAGTGAATGGCACTCCCAGAAGAACGCAAAGGTGAGGCCTGGGGTCACCAGGGGCTCTGTGCTAACCCCATATGAGACCACGGAAGTGGGCCCTGTGTGCATGGAAGCTGAGGGTCTGGCCAAGGGGGTGGCTCTGGCCCTACAAGGCTCAGGTTCCTTAACTGACTCAAGCTGACAGAGATGGGTGGGGGAGACTGCAGAGCAAGACCCTTCTGTCCAGAAGTTCCCTGAGGCCCTGCCCAGAGGGAGGGTGCTGGGTGCCTGGCCATGGCTGGCCAAGCAGACCCCAGACTCCTGGGTCTGCTTCCCAGGAGTTCCAGTACTCAGCTTTGAAAAAGGTGGCTCCTGGGTTAGGTTCCGTGGTGGACAAATACTGAAAACAGTAGCCACTCAACTCTCCTGACTCTTCTAGGGTCACAGGGTGTACTCAGCAGAAATGTAAAAGATTCTGTAATTAAAATGTCAGATTCCTACTGCAAAAACAACCCAAACAAGGTCCGTGCAATCTTGCGCTAGAGCCGGTCTCCCTCCTGGACCATGAAGCCCAGCTACAGTCACAAAGATGAAAATGTGGGAGCGGCCAGAACTGTCAGCAATCAGACACCTGCCCCTTCACAGGTGGAAGTCCCTCCCTTGGGCAGCCCTGCCTCCCAAATCATCCTTCTCAGCTTGGCACCTAAAAAGTATACTTAGGGAAATTGGTGGTGACAAAAAAATCTTCTGTTGCCTTCTTGGTTGATCTCAAATGGACATCCTATCAGGCATAACAAGGGCTTGTGTGACCCCGCAGTCTGCTGCCCCTTTGTTACCTTGCGAGGTGGTGGACATGTAGCTTGTCCTGCTCCTAGACTGCAAAGCTCAGCTTCCCCTCCAAGACCTGCCCATTGTGTGCCCTTGTGTGAAACAGGGATTCATAGATGAGCATCAGGAGAGCAGATGTGTTGCTCTACATTTTTTCAACAGAGCTGTCCTTTAACCAGGATCTCTACACTGGGCCAATAGTGAGATTCTGAATTCAAGGAAGGATATTGTCTTTTGCATCAGAGCATCAAATGCTATTCAGTTCAGTTCAGTTCAGTTGCTTAGTCATGTCCAACTCTTTGCGACCCCATGAATGGCAGCACACCAGGCCTTCCTGTCCATCACCATCTCCCGGAGTTCACTCAGACTCACGTCCATCGAGTCCATGATGCCATCCAGCCATCTCATCCTCAGTTGTCCCCTTTTCCTCCTGCCCCCAATCCCTCCCAGCATCAGAGTCTTTTCCAATGAGTTAACTCTTTGCATGAGGTAGCCAAAGTACTGGAGTTTCAGCTTTAACATCATTCCTTCCAAAGAACACCCAGGGCTGATCTCCTTCAGAATGGACTGGTTGGATCTCCTTGCAGTCCAAGGGACTTTCAAGAGTCTTCTCCAACACCACAGTTCAAAAGCATCAATTCTTCAGTGCTCAGCCTTCTTCATAGTCCAACTCTAACATCTGTACATGACCACGTCACTATTATGGACCAGAAAAGCTAAAATAAGCTCACTGCAAGCCTTCTAATCTATTTATAAGGCCCCCCATGCCTGCCTGATTGTCACTTCCTTTGTGGCCACTGGGGTCACACTGGAGCCCTTGTTATGTATGATAGGTTTTCTAGGTGGCTCTAGTGGTAGAGAACCCACCTGCTAATGCAGGAGATTAAGAGAAGCACATTCCTTCCCTCAGTTGGGAATATCCTTTGGAGGAGGGGATGCAACCCATCCCATATTCTTGCCTGGAGAACCCCACGGACAGAGGAGCCATAGGGTCGCACAGAGTTGGACACAACTGAAGTGACTTAGCACTCGTGCATGCAGAATTTTTCTAAAAGGAGTTTTGTACTCATTACAGAAACTCAGAAATTTAGATTTTACCTATTTTTGAGATTTTGAACTAAAAAGAGGGGGAAAAAGTCAAGGGAAGACATTGTCTTTTGCTTTGGAGCACCAAGCACTATTACGTCGTCACTATTATGGACCAGAAAAGCTAATATAAGCACATTGGAAGCCTTCTAATCTATTTATAAGGCCCTTCTTGTCTGCCTGATTGTCACTTCCTATTATTTCAAAGTCACCTTTGGTCTCAGTTTGTATAATACCAAGAGCTCTATAATACCATCCTGCCCAGGAACTTTTATTTAGTTCTTGATACTGTCCAAGTGGTGGCTTTTATGAACCGTGCTGACAGATCCAGCCTTCCAAAGGAGCACAGATTTAAAAGGAGCCTGAGACACAAAGGGAGCGTGCTTTCCCAGCGCTTTCCTTTGCTAGAGCTGCAGGGGTGGGGCCGGGGGCAAGCTCTGTCCCCACTGCTGTTCCCTGGCCTTTCTCTCATCCTTGCATCCCTCCTGACAGCAACAGGGCAGTGAGGCTGGTCCCGGTGGATTTTCACAAAGAAGGAAAAGGAGCCCCACATGCAGCCTTGACCTGTTTCCTTTCCCCCCTCCCCACCCCCAAACAGACAGGCCTGCAGAGAAGCCAGGTGCCCCTAGTACCTCCACGGCCCTCCCTTCAGTGCACAGGCAGAACCCCAAGCCAGAGCTGACCCCAGGATCCTAGAGGTCGCACTGGGCCATGTGGTCTCCTCTTTCTTCCTGCGACCTGTTGGTGACCTCTTTTGAGCTGAGTCCTGTCTGAATCTCAGCCATCTGAGCCTGCNATAGTCCAACTCTAACATCTGTACATGACCACGTCACTATTATGGACCAGAAAAGCTAAAATAAGCTCACTGCAAGCCTTCTAATCTATTTATAAGGCCCCCCATGCCTGCCTGATTGTCACTTCCTTTGTGGCCACTGGGGTCACACTGGAGCCCTTGTTATGTATGATAGGTTTTCTAGGTGGCTCTAGTGGTAGAGAACCCACCTGCTAATGCAGGAGATTAAGAGAAGCACATTCCTTCCCTCAGTTGGGAATATCCTTTGGAGGAGGGGATGCAACCCATCCCATATTCTTGCCTGGAGAACCCCACGGACAGAGGAGCCATAGGGTCGCACAGAGTTGGACACAACTGAAGTGACTTAGCACTCGTGCATGCAGAATTTTTCTAAAAGGAGTTTTGTACTCATTACAGAAACTCAGAAATTTAGATTTTACCTATTTTTGAGATTTTGAACTAAAAAGAGGGGGAAAAAGTCAAGGGAAGACATTGTCTTTTGCTTTGGAGCACCAAGCACTATTACGTCGTCACTATTATGGACCAGAAAAGCTAATATAAGCACATTGGAAGCCTTCTAATCTATTTATAAGGCCCTTCTTGTCTGCCTGATTGTCACTTCCTATTATTTCAAAGTCACCTTTGGTCTCAGTTTGTATAATACCAAGAGCTCTATAATACCATCCTGCCCAGGAACTTTTATTTAGTTCTTGATACTGTCCAAGTGGTGGCTTTTATGAACCGTGCTGACAGATCCAGCCTTCCAAAGGAGCACAGATTTAAAAGGAGCCTGAGACACAAAGGGAGCGTGCTTTCCCAGCGCTTTCCTTTGCTAGAGCTGCAGGGGTGGGGCCGGGGGCAAGCTCTGTCCCCACTGCTGTTCCCTGGCCTTTCTCTCATCCTTGCATCCCTCCTGACAGCAACAGGGCAGTGAGGCTGGTCCCGGTGGATTTTCACAAAGAAGGAAAAGGAGCCCCACATGCAGCCTTGACCTGTTTCCTTTCCCCCCTCCCCACCCCCAAACAGACAGGCCTGCAGAGAAGCCAGGTGCCCCTAGTACCTCCACGGCCCTCCCTTCAGTGCACAGGCAGAACCCCAAGCCAGAGCTGACCCCAGGATCCTAGAGGTCGCACTGGGCCATGTGGTCTCCTCTTTCTTCCTGCGACCTGTTGGTGACCTCTTTTGAGCTGAGTCCTGTCTGAATCTCAGCCATCTGAGCCTGCAGATCATGCAGGGCCCATGAGTCAGGGTCTCTATAGCCTCTGGCCTCCATTCCCGCCCCCCCCCCCCCCCCCCTCCCCCCCCCCCCCCCCCCCCCCCCCCCCCCCCCCCCCCTCCCCC
>SJYW01050579.1:497749-547518 GCA_006410735.1 Raphicerus campestris | reverse complement strand
CCCCCCCCCCCATTTTCTCTCCCATCCTCTTCCCAGGGGCCTAGTTTTCCTCTGATATTTTACAGAAAGGCTTATAATTTTATATTTTGCATTTAATAAGTTTTGTTTTCCTCCTTTTGTTAGCACTAATTAATTTTATCTTCACAAAAACATCATTTGTGAGGCAACATGCAAGCAGGGACTCTTACCCCCACTTCACAGATTGGGACCTGAAACCAGAAAAAAAGGCAAACGTGCTAAGACCACACAATGAGGAGGAGCCAGGATCTCCAGAGTTTCAGGGGACTTCAGAGCAGCGAAGATACAAGGCTTTCCTCAGCCTGCACTACTTTTGTCATGAAAGTAATGCCTACTCATTCTGAATTCAGAATATCTTGGTTGTTCTATATTTTCTCATTTGGCAGGCAATGAAAGAACAATCACTGTCTAGGGAAAGTGCACATATTTTTTCTTTCTTTTCATTCAAAAAACCTTCTTTTAAAAGGTTACAAATCCCTGAGAAGGGCCAAAGTAGGGTGTACATTCTGCCACTTGTACACAACATAATTTTCAGGGCATGTTTGCATGGTCAGTCGTTCAGTCACGCCTGACTGTTTGCAACCCTATGGACCATAACCCATCAGGCTCCTCTCTCCATGGAATTTCCCAGGCAAGAATACTGGAGTAGGTTGCCATTTCCTGCTCCAGAGGATCTTCCAGACCTAAGGATTGAACCAGCATGTCACCTGTCTCCTGCATTGCAGGTAGATTCTTTACCACTTGATGACAAGTAGATTCTTTATGACATCTGTGGTAGGAGGGGTGCAATCATGATAAAATCAAACCCCATACCCACTGGGTGGCCAACCCACAAACTGGAGAACAATAATACCAAAGAAGTCCTTGCACTGTTGTGAAGGTTCTAGGCCCTGGGGATCCTTCAAAGGGACTGGAAATCCCCAGGGAATCTGACTTTGAAGGACAGTGCGATTTGATCACAGCAGTTATGCAAGACTGGGGGAAACAGAGACTCTTGAAGGACACAAACAAAATCTTGTGTGCACCAGGACCCAGGAGAAAGGAGCAGTGACCCTACATGAAACTGAAGCAGACTTGCCTGTGAGTGTTTGGAGGTCTCCTGCGGAGGCATGGGTGGAAGCTGCCCACTGTGGGGACAGGAGGTGTGTGTCCTTTTTGGAGGTCACCAGTGGCCCTACCATAGAGACTGCAGACTCTAAGACTGGGTCGCCTCAGGCCAAACAACCAACAGGGAAGGAACACAGCACAATTCATTAGTAGACAATTGGATTAAAAATCTGCAGAGTGTGAGCCAGCCCACGAGAGCAAGACCCAGTTTTCCCCACAGCCAGTCCCTCTCATCAGGAAGCTTCCACAAGCCTCTCATCCATCAAAGGGCAGGCAGAAGAAGCAAGAACTATAATCCTGTTTATGACAGTAGCATTAAAATTGGGGGGAGAATATTCAATAAAAGTAGGTTGATATAAAGAAAAGGCTGGTAGGTATGAGAAATGGAGTATTTCTTGCCGTATCAGTAAGCAAGGATGTCAGTCATCAGTGATGCTAGCCCTCCTGTGATCCAGCCACCCTTGCCTGCAGCCAGTCCCTACAGTGAGCACTGAGGAACTCAGGAAGTGAAGAAGCGCAGGATGCTGGCTACAGACAGCTGAGGAGCATATAACAGGAATGACTGCTGTGAGTCCAGGCTCTTGCATCTTTCCATACATAGAAAACAGCTAAATTCCTTCACTTCAGAAATCTAGTTTTCTTTAATTCACAAAAATACTTTCGACGTTCAGACAACCTGCCCTTTGTTGCAAACTTCTGTATAATCTGACTCCTCCCCTCCACCTCCTTGTAGCAGTTTTCTCAAGGTCACGTGAGATGCTGTCTCCTGGACTTGAAGCCCTAAAAATTCTTACTGAATAAAATATAACTCTCAACTTATAGGTTGTGACTAATTTTTTTTAAGTCAACAAGTGTTCTGGGAGAGTGCTAATTGCAGGAGTAAAGGATGTTTGTCCAACACAAAGCTGTCTGAGCTAGGCAGTCAGGATGTTGAACAGAGAATCACTGATAAATGAATGAAATCCATTACAAATCATCAGGTGTGAGGCGTCTCGTACAAAGGTGTCCATGTGAGGTTAAGACAACCGTCAGAGGCTGAGAAGACCCCTACCCTGTGATTCTCACTGTCCCTCCAAGAAGGGCCCCATGAGGACAACGCAGCAGAGAAGCCCTGGGGCAGTTCTGCCGGTTATTCCTCTCCTCCCAGGATCCTCCTCTCCTCCCAGCATCCTCCTCTCCTCCCAGGATCCTCCTCTTCACAGGCCTCTGGGACTGCCTCCTGCAGGGGTGGCAAGACACTCACCCCATGTCACCACGTGAGGGCCACATCAAGGGGAAAACCTCTCTCTCCTGAAGGGTATGCCATTTTCACCATTATTAGGCTTTGAAATCCAAAATTCATTCTGAAGAGTTGTAGTCTTCAGAGCGATTCAAAGTTTGAATGCAGATCTCCAACAGGTGTTCCAGTGGATCTCATTCATGTGGACAACTTGATGCTGGTTGGGCCAAAGGAAGGACTAAAGTAAGCAGAAATAATAAAAGCAACTCTACCTGTACACACCCACAGACCCCTGCCTACAGGAGCAGGTGCAGAGTTACAAAGGTCCAGTCCAAAGTAGCAGAGCTGTAAGGACCAACCTGGTGAAAATCTGTGCCCCACAGAGTGCAGCCCAGAGCAGCAGCAGGTGGACCAGTTGAGGAGATGTACAAAAATCCCAACAGAAGATTCTTTTGCTGCCTGCTGGGTTCCCAGGTGACTGCAGTAGGCTTACAATTTACAAAAAATCAGGCTAGCTTTTTAAATTCTTCCTTTCTTGCTTTGTAACAATGAAAATATGAGGTGGAGCTTTGTTATGAGTTGACTTGGTCACTCTATTTACGTATAGAAATCTTCCTGCCAAAACCTGAGAATGTTATCTACAGTGACCCAGGGTGATTAGCAAAGATGAGGTCACTCTTGAGTGGGGTAGGCCCCTCAACCAATATGACTGTTAACAAAAAAGAACACCACACGAACAGAAAGAGAAAATGCACACAAAAGGAAGGAGATGGAGAGAGACAGAGGGAGAAGAGGCTGAGTGCAGACCAAGGTCTCAGAAAGAACCAACCCTGGTCATACTTTGATCTCAGACTCCTGGCCTTCAGAACTGTGTGGCAGTGTCCTTCTGCTGTTTAAGCCTTGCCCGTCTGTGGCAGCTCCTAGGCCACAAGTATATGCTTCATGTAAATTCTTTGTGATACACATGAAGAAAAAAACTTTTAAAACAGAAAACAAGTACAATAAAAAAATTGCCTGAAATGCAGATGACCCCACCTTAATGACAGAAAGCAAAGAGGAAGAAACTAAAGAAACTAAAGAGCCTTTTGATGAAGGTGAAAGAGGAGAGTGAAAAAGCTGGCTTAAAACTCCACATTCAAAAAATGAAGATCATGGCATCCAGTCCCATCACTTCATGGCAAATAGATGGGAAAACAATAGAAACAGTTACAGACTTTACTTTCCTGTGCTCTAAAATCACTGCAGATGGTTACTGCAGCCATGAAATTAAAAGATGCTTGCTTCTTGGAATGAAAGCTACGACAAACCTAGACAGTGTATTAAAAAGCAGAGACATTACTTTGCCAACAAAGTTCTGTATAGTCAAAGCTATTGTTTTCCCAGTAGTCATTACAGATGTGAGAGTAGGACCATAAAGGAGGCTGAGCACTGAAGAATTGATGCTTTTAAATCATGGTACTGGAGAAGACTCCTGAGAGTCGCTTGGACAGCAAGGAAGTCAAGCCAGTCAATGATAAAGGAAATCAACCCTGACTTCATTGGAAGGACTGATGCTGAAGCTGAAGCTCCGATACTTTGGTCACCTGATGTGAAGAGACAGCTCATTGGAATAGACCCTGATGCTGGGGAAGATCGAGGACAGGAGGAGAAGGAGGCAAGAGAGGATGAGATAGTTGACAGTCATCATTGACTCAATGGACATGAGTCTGAGTAAACTCTGGGAGATAGTGAAGGACAAGGAAGCCTGGTATGCTGCAGTCCATGGTGTCGCAAAGAGCGGGACATGACTGAGCAACTAAACAACAGCAACATAACTCAAGGATACATTTCCATCACATAATCTAAAATTAAAATAAATTTCTTTCCAAAACACCCTTGACTGAGAAACTTTATTCTGGTATATGCTGTGCAAAAATGAATTAGACACAGTGTCTCTTTCAAGAGTTTATTCAGGTATAATTGATGTACAATAAGCTTCACACATGTTAAGTATACAAAATGTAAAATTGTAAACCGTGAAAGTTGAGCACAACCAAGACAGTGAACAGAACCATCTCTTCCAGAAATTTCTTCTGTTACCTCTGCAATCCTATTCCTGTTCCCTTCCTTCCTTTCCTCCAGTCCCAAGAAACCAGTGATCTGCTTTCTATATTTTCTAGAATTTTACATAAATGGAATTATGGCATGACATTTTTATATTCACTTCACTTCTTTCAGCTTAATTATTTTGAGATGTTTTTCTACTATGAGCTTCAGTTCAGTTCATTTCAGTTCAGTCGCTCACTCGTGTCTGACTCTTTGCGACCCCATGAATCGCAGCCCGCCAGGCCTCCCTGACCATCACCAACTCCCGGAGTTCACTCACACTCATGTCCATTGAGTTGCTGATGCCATCCAGCCATATCATCCTCTGTCCCCCTTCTCCTCCTGCCCCCAATCCCTCCCAGCATCAGAGTCTTTTCCAATGAGCCAACTCTTCGCATGAGATTGCCAAAATAATGATATGTATCAATAATTCATTCCTGTTTACTGTTGAGTAGTAGTCTACCGTATGGATATGACTTTATTCATTAATTTCTTGACAGGCATTTGCAACATTTCTAGTTTTAGGCTATCCAAATGTACTGCTGTGAACATTTGTGTGTTAAGTCTTTGCAAGGACAAAGGTTTCTTCTCTCTAGGGTAAATATCTAGGGATGGAATGGCTGGCTCATATGGCATGTGTTTCTTTTTAGGAGGACACCAGATGACTTTTAAGAATGCTATAGCTTGTTATGTGTCCACCAGCAGCGCTTGAGTGTTCTGGTTGTGCCACACACTTGCCAGTGCTTGTAGGGTCCACTCTGTTCTCATACATGTGCAATGGTGTCTCACTGCACAGTGCAGGAACTTTGGTGTGAGCCATTCCCCAGAGCCTTATGATGGAGACCCTGTGGAACCAGGATCACAGGTAAATGATGGACCTGCCTTTGCTAACGAATGAGGGAACAGTAAAGATGGTGCTAAAAAGCGTGATGCCTTTCTTTCTGACACACAAAATAAATTCTAGGTGGATTACATCTGCATGTTAAAAATATGTCCGGATAAACAACAAGGTCCTGCCATATAACACAGGGAACTATATTCAGTATTCTGTGACAAACCATAATGGAAGAGAATATTAAAATATATAAATATATATATATATCTAAGTCACTTTGCAATACAGCAGAAGTATCACAGCATTGTAAATCAACTATACTTAAATAAATTTTTAATATTTAAAAATTCCAGGACCTATTCTAAGAACTATTGTTTGTTCCATAGCAAAAATATGAAAATGTCCTGGGCTTCAGTCACATAGGGCTGCTGACCATCCCTGGGGATGCTGAGCTCTTGTACATGTCAGCAGCTTTGCCGTATGTCTCTGCCAAGAAGTGCTTCCCTGTATTATCCACCTCCAACAACTCCTCCTCATGCCGAAGGATCCACAGTGAATAGGTGCCTCACCCCTGTGAACCAGCTGTTAACTCTCAACCTGTGTGTTCTTACAGTACCTGTCACATTGCTTGAAATGAGCAAGTTATAGGGGTTGGTCTCCATGCATCTGAGAGTCTCTGCTGGGTGTAGAATTTGCATTTGGGGGGACTGTGTTCCTGGTGCCCAGCAACAAGCAGGAACCAACCAGTGTGCGCCTAATAAAAGGAGGAAGCATGTGCTTGTGTTTAAAACACACAGGATGTTGTAGTGGGTAGCCATCCAACCCTGAGTGAGCTTAGCTCACTATCACAGCCCTGGACTGTCGAAACCCTCCCTATCACAAGCCTAGACCCCATGACTGGGCACTCCCGGCTCCACCTCCCCTCAGGAAATCCATGGGTTGCTGTTGAGATCTCCAGGCCCTTGATGATTCTTCAGTATTTGTGCCTTCCTGGAGTTGGCAGCTTTGCTCTCCAACCCCAGTGTGCTTTGATATTACTGTGTACTTTTAATTAAACATTAACTAATGCCATGACATTTTGGGGGGGGGGGTGTTAGTTCTAAAAGATCTTGTAGGTTTTCATAGAACTGTTCAACTTCAGCTTCTTCAGCATTGCTGGTTGGGGCATAGGCTTGGATTACTGTGATATTGAATGGTTTGCCTTGGAAACAAACAGAGATCATTCTGTCATTTTTGAGATTGCATCCAAGTACTGCATTTTGGGATAGCTCCTCTAGGCCCTCCTGGGGAAACAGTGGAAACAGTGTCAGACTTTATTTTGGGGGGCTCTAAAATCACTGCAGATGGTGACTGCCACCACGAAATTAGAAGACGCTTACTCCTTGGAAGAAAAGTTATGACCAACCTAGATAGTATATTCAAAAGCAGAGACATTACTTTGCCAACTAAGGTCCGTCTAGTCAAGGCTATGTTTTTTCCTGTGGTCATGTATGGATGTGAGAGTTGGACTGTGAAGAAGGCTGAGCACCGAAGAATTGATGCTTTTCAACTGTGGTGTTGGAGAAGACTCTTGAGAGTCCCTTGGACTGTAAGGAGATCCAAGCAGTCCATTCTGAAGGAGATCAGCCCTGGGATTTCTCTGGAAGGAATGATGCTAAAGCTGAAACTCCAGCACTCTGGCCACCTCATGCAAAGAGTTGACTCATTGGAAAAGATTCTGATGCTGGGAGGGATTGGGGGCAGGAGGAGAAGGGGACGACCGAGGATGAGATGGCTGGATGGCATCATGGACTCGATGGACATGGGTCTGAGTGAACTCCGAGAGATGGTGATGAACAGGAAGGCCTGGCATGCTGCAATTTATGGGGTCACAAAGAGTCAGACATGACTGAGCGACTGAACTGAACTGAATGCCATGACATAAGAGTGGAAAAACAGAGTAGTAGTTTCTATGAAAAACAATTCCAAAGCTTTAGAAAGACTCAGTAATTGTAAATCATGAAAAAGAAAATAATGCTTCGTCATGTGTGCATGGGCGAACTCTTCAGAGATGGGAGAGGGAGTAAAAATCCATAGGAATCTGCATTTACGGTTGTGTGCAAATGTCAGTTTCTCATATCAGTTTAAATAAGCTGAAATTGGTCTGTATAGAGATTATAGAGATGTTATGGCTGTGTGTGCTTTGGACAGGAAATGTGGACTGAAAATTATCAAATCAGGTGATCAGCATGTACATCTACGTATTTAAATTTCAAGCTAAAATAAAATGTTATATGTATATACATATCATTGTTGTTTCTTCAGTTGCTAAGTTGTGTCTGACTCTTTGCCATGCCATGAATTGCGGGACACCAGGCTTCCCTGTCCTTGACTATATATTAACATAGGTGGTGCTAGTGGTAAAGAACCTGCCTGCCAATGCAGGTGGGGGAGGAAATGGCAACCCACTCCAGTATTCTTGCCTGGAGAATCCCATGGACAGAAGCACCTGGCAGGCCTTGGTCCATAGGGTCACAGAGAGTCGGACACAACTGAAGTGATTAAGCACACATGCCAATGCAGGAGACTTAGGAGATGTGAGCTTGATCCCTGGGTCGGGAAGATCCCCTGGAGGAGGAAATGGCACCCCACTCCAGTAATCTTGCCTGGAGAATCCCATGGATGGAGGAGCCTAGTGGTCTACAGTGTAGGGTTGCACAGAGTTGGACACGACCAAAGCAATGTAGCACATATGCATGCATATATGTATATATTGCACATGTGTGTGTTATGTATATACACACACACACATACATACATACGCTTCCATATATCCACATTTATATGCATAAGTGTATATGTATATTTGTGTGGGCATGAGTGTACAGGTGTTTTATATATATATATACACACATATATACACTTACATATATACACATTTATATACATGTGTATATATGCACTGGAGAAGGCAATAGCACCCCACTCCAGTCCTCTTGCCTGGAAAATCCCATGGATGGAGGAGCCTGGTGGGCTGCAGTCCATGGTGTTGCTAAGAATCGGAAACGGCTTTACTTTCACGCATTGGAGAAGGAAATGGCAACCCACTCCAGTGTTCTTGCCTGGAGAATCCCAGGGATGGCAGAGCCTGGTGGGCTGCTGTCTATGGGGTCGCACAGAGTCGGACATGACTGAGTGACTTAGCAGCAGCGGCAGCAGTATATATGTATGTTTGTGTGGGCATGAGTGTACACACACACACACACACACACACATATAATGATTTTCTACTTTAATATATGATTAAATGATTTCGGCTCTTTACTTACAAGCTACTTGTCTTATATGTGTTAGATAAGAGAGCTCCTACTGAACACTTTATATAAATAAATACACAGTATATAAATACAGATTTTAAATATTTATGTGTATACATTAAACATTATACCTCTGTGTTAATATATTTTGTATACCGAATACTTTTTTGCATATAGATAAGTAGTATATAAATTGAACACTTGTTTTTGCTTTTAATTTTTATTTTGCTTTGGAGTATTGTTGATTAACAGTGTTTTGTTAGTTCCAAGTGTACAGCAAAGTGATTTCAGTTATACATATACATGTGCCTATTCTTTTTCAATATTTTGTATTTTGTATTTTTGTGTTTGTAAGTCCATGGCTGATTCATATCAATGTATAGCAAAAACCACTACAATATTCTAAAGTAATTAGCTTCCAACTAACCCACACACACACACACACAAAAGTATTTCCTCCTCATTTCTGGGGCAGATGGCTATAGCTGCTGGGTTCCCAGGAAGCCAGTTCTGAGGTAGAGTCAGATAGGGAAAACCTTTGGGAGCATCGCCTGTGCAGGAGAAACAGGAAGCCGGATCAGGAGAGGAGGAGCCGGGTTGAGAAGAAGCCAAGCAGCACAGCGGTCCTGGTGCTCTGGGCTTGTAGAGGTCATTGTCATCCCAATGGGAAGGAGGTGGCAGGGCCTAGACCTGCAGCGGGAAACGGGCTGTGCAGCAGAGTGAGGCCTCTGGGGAGTCATCGAGCTGGGAGGCCCTGCTGCCAAGGGGCTGAAGGCTAGAAGCCGACTGCCCTCAGCCTCCCTGAGGTCAGGCAGTGAGCCTCGATGCAGGGATTCCAAGCAGCACAGCCCAGGATCCACAGCAGGAGTGGCTGGCTTTGTTCTAGAATAAGTCTCCTCCATCACATGGAGGGGATTCCTAAGTACTCACCAGAACGTGCTAGCATTCTGAATCACTTCAGTCGTGCCCCACTCTTCGTGACCCTGTGAACTGATCCTGCCAGGTTCCTCTGTCCACGGGGATTCTCCAGGCAGGAACACTGGAGTGGGTTGCCATGCCCTCTTCCAGGGGATCTTCCTGACCAGGGAGGGGACCCACATCTCCTGCAGCTCCTGCACTGCCGGGGAATTCTTTACCGCTGAGCCACCAAGGAAGCCCGCCTACCAGAGCACCTGGATGGAAAACCGGTCCTTTCCTTATTTTCATGCTGTTTCTCTTTCTTCATCTCAAAATGTCACAGAGGACAGATCCAGCCACCAGTGGTGAGCACGCTATAGGGAAGAACTTCCTTCTTACAAAGGGGCTGAAGAATATTTGGACGGAAACCTCACAGTACCCACACACACAGTGTCACACACAGAAACGCATACACTCAGGCAATGCAAAGTGGCTCTGTCCTGCTAACGACACACAGATTCTTACATGGAGCTGGGAGGAGGGAAATTCTAACCTCCTAGCTGTTCATCCTACTCAAGGACTCCATGAGGCCACAGTTTTAGAGAGGGGTGGCTGCTCCACTGTTGGGAGACAAAAACTACAGCAGTGACGACAGGTTACAAGTGTTGACAGCCTGGTAATAGGCCTGGGTGGGAATTCTGGTTGCATGGGACAAGTTTCTTTCCCTCTCTGAGCCTTTCTTTCTCTTTCCTAGCTCTATCAGTCAACACTGAGATCATTCATACTAAAGTGCATGCTGCCCGGTGAAAGCCAAGTTTAGAAAAGCAGTTGCTATATTGTCAGCTACTGTTTGTCTTCAAATATGCTCAAATACATAAATATGTATGTGCAGAAAACCAAGGTGAACAGTGGTTATTACTGGGTGGGGAGATTATGGGTGAATTTTTTTCACATAAATTGTTTCCCATGAATTTTTTCAGGAGATATTACATTGCTATTCAGAAAGAAAAATAATTTTAAAAAATAATTAAGGTTAAAAATCATACTGTTTCCTGCAGTAGGTGAAGCCAACAAAAGAGTCAGTTTTGTGGCCTGACTCCTCCACCTCAGGAAGGAGAAAGTGTCATGAAGGCACTTTGACCAGGAGGTCTCAGAGCAGCTGGATTACTTGCCTTAGCTGTGGAATAGTGGTTAACATGCTGTAGGAGGCAGGGCTAATGTTTTCAGGCCCCAAGTTATCAGGTGAACCCACACTTTTCCCCCAGCTCATTTATAAATTTCAGCGCCTAATTACTTCTCTTTTAAGAAGAAACAAATACAATTTATTCAAAGAATGGTACCACTTAGCCAGCCAGAGGAGGCCCACCTGCTGCTGCCATTGGAATGGTCTGGTCCCAGCAGAGGGGACCATCTCTGGTCATCGTGTGACCTCAGCCGTGCTCTCGGAGGCTGCCTAAAAGTGCTGGGTGTTCACATGGGGCTGCCAAGCTGTGTTGGGAACTCCCAAATCCTGAGATAGTGAGGACCATGAGGTTTTATACCTTGAAATTTGGACAAGCTTGTCTTGAAGACCACCTTTGTGCTGAACCTATGCAACTTTGTAAAATGCATTCTGTAGGTTGAATTGGAAGCCGTAGACTCACTCCGAGGAAGGTTGCCCTCAGGTCTCTGGTTGTCCCCACCTTCCCCCTTGTTGTTGCTGTTCAGAAGCAGCTAAGTTGTGTCCGAGTCTGTGCCCCATGGACTGTAGCACACCAGCTCCTCTGCCCTCCAAGTTCTTGCCTGGAGAATCTTCCTCCCTAGGCAATTCATAATCATGTCACCTCACCTTTCCTTCTTTTTTCTTTTAAAAATTTGAGGTCATTTTTCTCTCTTCCAATTTCCTTTTTTTAAAAAAAAAAACAAAGCATACTTCTAGTAAAAAGTGATATAGTAAAAATAAGAAAAAATCATAAAGAAAAAGTTAATGGTTCACTACCACTTACACGCCCTCACCATTTCATCCGGAAGTTGAAGGTATTCTCAAAGTTGTCATGCCCTCCCTAGGAGTCAGAGAGTATAACCACCTAGGCCGACACATTTTTATTTCATTCATTAACATTTTGTTCCTTTATGATGATGATCCTCTGTCAACTTCTGGTTGTTTAGAGAGGGAATCATCATACAGCAGTGTCCCCTCACAGGCCATGGTCTAGCTGCTCATGCTCCATGTTTCAGATTTGTGCCACTCAGGACACCTGGAGGGACAGTGATTCTGAAGTGGAAGAGAAGCTCTGTACCAAGCTGCAGAGGGCAGCGGTTGGCTGGAGGTGGGGGTAGGGGGAAGAGTGGGCACACCCTTTTGCTCCACAAACTGTTCATAGATGCAGGTTGTGAGTCTGTGGGGACTGCAAGACCGTTCACCTGGTATCTTCATTCATATTTATGAAATCTGCTTAGAAATAGTTTTCTCTGAAACTTCAGCAATGTAAGTTTGAAGGGTTTTCTTAAAGTCATACCACCTTGGGGAGGGAAAGAAGGAAATTAAGAGAACTAAACTATGTCCAGACTGTGCTTATCTCAAACTATCTTAACCTTTAGAATCTCGTGTCTCCTCCCTTGTCCCTTGCCCTATGCTGGAGGCCTTACCCTACTACTTAGTCAGTTAAACAGGCAGGGAAGATGCCTGATGTTGTGAGCCTGCAATCCGCCTCTCAGTCACTGCTGGATGAGGCTGGGGCTCAAAGCCACCTTCCTGCAGAGTTGGCACTTTCCAGAGTCACCACTTTCTTGGGGGCAGCACTTCATGCCATCAACCATGAGTCTGAGGCCACAGAGGTGACCCAGTGATCCAGAGTGCCAGACAGGTCATGCAGAGCTGGCACAAGGCTGCAGACAACACCGAGTGACACCAGATGGGCAAAGCTTCTGCTGAAGCCAAGTTTCACATGCATGCCCCTGGGTTTATGGTCCTTCCACCCCAGAGTTGAACTCAGCTGCTCTCCACTCCACCCTCAGTCTCTGAGCCACGCCGGACCTGAAACCAAAGACATGTACACTTGTTTCCCCCCCACACACTATCCCTCAACTGTGGGTTCCCTTTCCTGTAGCCCCAAGCTCCACTTCCTTCTGCTGGAGCTGCTGCTCTGGGCTTTTCTCTCCAGTTTTTCATTCCTGTTCTCTATAGAGCGAGGCCTTCCTTCTTGTCTGTCCCCTTCTCAGACATCGGAGGAGCCAGTGATGAAGAGTGTCAGGAAAGAGGACGGCCAGGTTGGAAGGAGCAGATGATGGGTGGGAGAAGTGAGGATGAAACAAGGAAGGATGCAGGGCATGTCCTGGGACACAGCGAATGATGCTCCTCAGGCCTGTTCAGAGGTACCCAGGTGCCCTGAAGCCACAGTTTTATGCTTCTTTGATTAAATTCCTTACAGTTGACTCAACGAAGTGTTTGCTGGATTCAATTCTAAGCAAAGTAAAAGTAGGAAAAGCCTTTTTTGCAATATAATCATGGTGAAGCAGATGACTAATGGTGAGTACCGGGAAATGCTGAATCATACATTTGCCCCATGAGCTCAAATGTAAACCCATGGAAGCAACCCAAGTGTTCATGGATAGGTAAATGAGGAAAGAAGGTGTGGTACATATATACAATGGAATACTACTTGGCCATAAAAAAGAATGCAATGCTGCCATTTGTAGCAACATGGATGGACCCAGAGATTATCATACAAGTGAAATAAGTCTGACAAAGAAAGACAAATATATCACTTAGTGGGATCTAAAAAAATAACGCAAACAAGTTTATTTACAAAACAGAAACAGACTCACAGACATAGAAAACAAACATGATTACCAAGGGGGAAAGTGAGGAGGGGAAGGACAAATTATGAGTTTAAAATAACAGACACATTAAGAGATACACTGAAGTGAAGTGAAAGCTGCTCAAAATCATGTTCTACTCCATGTCCTGTACAGTCCATGGAATTCTCCAGGCCAGAATGCTGGAGTGGGTAGCCTTTCCCCTCTCCAGGGGATCTTTCCAACCCAGGGATTGAACCCAGGTCTCCAACATTGCAGGCAGATTCTTTACCAGCTGAGCCACAAGGGAAGCCCAATATATACATTTGAAGTGAAGCAAAAGTTGCTCCGTTGAGATATACACTACTATATTTATAATAGATACACAGCAAGATCTTACTGTATAACACAGGGAACAATATTTTGTAACAATAATGAAAAAGAATATAGATTTATATATACACACACACATAACTGAATCACTTTNGGGTCTGAGTGAACTCCGAGAGATGGTGATGAACAGGAAGGCCTGGCATGCTGCAATTTATGGGGTCACAAAGAGTCAGACATGACTGAGCGACTGAACTGAACTGAATGCCATGACATAAGAGTGGAAAAACAGAGTAGTAGTTTCTATGAAAAACAATTCCAAAGCTTTAGAAAGACTCAGTAATTGTAAATCATGAAAAAGAAAATAATGCTTCGTCATGTGTGCATGGGCGAACTCTTCAGAGATGGGAGAGGGAGTAAAAATCCATAGGAATCTGCATTTACGGTTGTGTGCAAATGTCAGTTTCTCATATCAGTTTAAATAAGCTGAAATTGGTCTGTATAGAGATTATAGAGATGTTATGGCTGTGTGTGCTTTGGACAGGAAATGTGGACTGAAAATTATCAAATCAGGTGATCAGCATGTACATCTACGTATTTAAATTTCAAGCTAAAATAAAATGTTATATGTATATACATATCATTGTTGTTTCTTCAGTTGCTAAGTTGTGTCTGACTCTTTGCCATGCCATGAATTGCGGGACACCAGGCTTCCCTGTCCTTGACTATATATTAACATAGGTGGTGCTAGTGGTAAAGAACCTGCCTGCCAATGCAGGTGGGGGAGGAAATGGCAACCCACTCCAGTATTCTTGCCTGGAGAATCCCATGGACAGAAGCACCTGGCAGGCCTTGGTCCATAGGGTCACAGAGAGTCGGACACAACTGAAGTGATTAAGCACACATGCCAATGCAGGAGACTTAGGAGATGTGAGCTTGATCCCTGGGTCGGGAAGATCCCCTGGAGGAGGAAATGGCACCCCACTCCAGTAATCTTGCCTGGAGAATCCCATGGAT
This sequence comes from Raphicerus campestris, assembly GCA_006410735.1. Taxonomy (NCBI): domain Eukaryota; kingdom Metazoa; phylum Chordata; class Mammalia; order Artiodactyla; family Bovidae; genus Raphicerus; species Raphicerus campestris. The sequence goes on along the minus strand of SJYW01050579.1, from coordinate 532,937 downwards.
GGAGGAGCCTAGTGGTCTACAGTGTAGGGTTGCACAGAGTTGGACACGACCAAAGCAATGTAGCACATATGCATGCATATATGTATATATTGCACATGTGTGTGTTATGTATATACACACACACACATACATACATACGCTTCCATATATCCACATTTATATGCATAAGTGTATATGTATATTTGTGTGGGCATGAGTGTACAGGTGTTTTATATATATATATACACACATATATACACTTACATATATACACATTTATATACATGTGTATATATGCACTGGAGAAGGCAATAGCACCCCACTCCAGTCCTCTTGCCTGGAAAATCCCATGGATGGAGGAGCCTGGTGGGCTGCAGTCCATGGTGTTGCTAAGAATCGGAAACGGCTTTACTTTCACGCATTGGAGAAGGAAATGGCAACCCACTCCAGTGTTCTTGCCTGGAGAATCCCAGGGATGGCAGAGCCTGGTGGGCTGCTGTCTATGGGGTCGCACAGAGTCGGACATGACTGAGTGACTTAGCAGCAGCGGCAGCAGTATATATGTATGTTTGTGTGGGCATGAGTGTACACACACACACACACACACACACATATAATGATTTTCTACTTTAATATATGATTAAATGATTTCGGCTCTTTACTTACAAGCTACTTGTCTTATATGTGTTAGATAAGAGAGCTCCTACTGAACACTTTATATAAATAAATACACAGTATATAAATACAGATTTTAAATATTTATGTGTATACATTAAACATTATACCTCTGTGTTAATATATTTTGTATACCGAATACTTTTTTGCATATAGATAAGTAGTATATAAATTGAACACTTGTTTTTGCTTTTAATTTTTATTTTGCTTTGGAGTATTGTTGATTAACAGTGTTTTGTTAGTTCCAAGTGTACAGCAAAGTGATTTCAGTTATACATATACATGTGCCTATTCTTTTTCAATATTTTGTATTTTGTATTTTTGTGTTTGTAAGTCCATGGCTGATTCATATCAATGTATAGCAAAAACCACTACAATATTCTAAAGTAATTAGCTTCCAACTAACCCACACACACACACACACAAAAGTATTTCCTCCTCATTTCTGGGGCAGATGGCTATAGCTGCTGGGTTCCCAGGAAGCCAGTTCTGAGGTAGAGTCAGATAGGGAAAACCTTTGGGAGCATCGCCTGTGCAGGAGAAACAGGAAGCCGGATCAGGAGAGGAGGAGCCGGGTTGAGAAGAAGCCAAGCAGCACAGCGGTCCTGGTGCTCTGGGCTTGTAGAGGTCATTGTCATCCCAATGGGAAGGAGGTGGCAGGGCCTAGACCTGCAGCGGGAAACGGGCTGTGCAGCAGAGTGAGGCCTCTGGGGAGTCATCGAGCTGGGAGGCCCTGCTGCCAAGGGGCTGAAGGCTAGAAGCCGACTGCCCTCAGCCTCCCTGAGGTCAGGCAGTGAGCCTCGATGCAGGGATTCCAAGCAGCACAGCCCAGGATCCACAGCAGGAGTGGCTGGCTTTGTTCTAGAATAAGTCTCCTCCATCACATGGAGGGGATTCCTAAGTACTCACCAGAACGTGCTAGCATTCTGAATCACTTCAGTCGTGCCCCACTCTTCGTGACCCTGTGAACTGATCCTGCCAGGTTCCTCTGTCCACGGGGATTCTCCAGGCAGGAACACTGGAGTGGGTTGCCATGCCCTCTTCCAGGGGATCTTCCTGACCAGGGAGGGGACCCACATCTCCTGCAGCTCCTGCACTGCCGGGGAATTCTTTACCGCTGAGCCACCAAGGAAGCCCGCCTACCAGAGCACCTGGATGGAAAACCGGTCCTTTCCTTATTTTCATGCTGTTTCTCTTTCTTCATCTCAAAATGTCACAGAGGACAGATCCAGCCACCAGTGGTGAGCACGCTATAGGGAAGAACTTCCTTCTTACAAAGGGGCTGAAGAATATTTGGACGGAAACCTCACAGTACCCACACACACAGTGTCACACACAGAAACGCATACACTCAGGCAATGCAAAGTGGCTCTGTCCTGCTAACGACACACAGATTCTTACATGGAGCTGGGAGGAGGGAAATTCTAACCTCCTAGCTGTTCATCCTACTCAAGGACTCCATGAGGCCACAGTTTTAGAGAGGGGTGGCTGCTCCACTGTTGGGAGACAAAAACTACAGCAGTGACGACAGGTTACAAGTGTTGACAGCCTGGTAATAGGCCTGGGTGGGAATTCTGGTTGCATGGGACAAGTTTCTTTCCCTCTCTGAGCCTTTCTTTCTCTTTCCTAGCTCTATCAGTCAACACTGAGATCATTCATACTAAAGTGCATGCTGCCCGGTGAAAGCCAAGTTTAGAAAAGCAGTTGCTATATTGTCAGCTACTGTTTGTCTTCAAATATGCTCAAATACATAAATATGTATGTGCAGAAAACCAAGGTGAACAGTGGTTATTACTGGGTGGGGAGATTATGGGTGAATTTTTTTCACATAAATTGTTTCCCATGAATTTTTTCAGGAGATATTACATTGCTATTCAGAAAGAAAAATAATTTTAAAAAATAATTAAGGTTAAAAATCATACTGTTTCCTGCAGTAGGTGAAGCCAACAAAAGAGTCAGTTTTGTGGCCTGACTCCTCCACCTCAGGAAGGAGAAAGTGTCATGAAGGCACTTTGACCAGGAGGTCTCAGAGCAGCTGGATTACTTGCCTTAGCTGTGGAATAGTGGTTAACATGCTGTAGGAGGCAGGGCTAATGTTTTCAGGCCCCAAGTTATCAGGTGAACCCACACTTTTCCCCCAGCTCATTTATAAATTTCAGCGCCTAATTACTTCTCTTTTAAGAAGAAACAAATACAATTTATTCAAAGAATGGTACCACTTAGCCAGCCAGAGGAGGCCCACCTGCTGCTGCCATTGGAATGGTCTGGTCCCAGCAGAGGGGACCATCTCTGGTCATCGTGTGACCTCAGCCGTGCTCTCGGAGGCTGCCTAAAAGTGCTGGGTGTTCACATGGGGCTGCCAAGCTGTGTTGGGAACTCCCAAATCCTGAGATAGTGAGGACCATGAGGTTTTATACCTTGAAATTTGGACAAGCTTGTCTTGAAGACCACCTTTGTGCTGAACCTATGCAACTTTGTAAAATGCATTCTGTAGGTTGAATTGGAAGCCGTAGACTCACTCCGAGGAAGGTTGCCCTCAGGTCTCTGGTTGTCCCCACCTTCCCCCTTGTTGTTGCTGTTCAGAAGCAGCTAAGTTGTGTCCGAGTCTGTGCCCCATGGACTGTAGCACACCAGCTCCTCTGCCCTCCAAGTTCTTGCCTGGAGAATCTTCCTCCCTAGGCAATTCATAATCATGTCACCTCACCTTTCCTTCTTTTTTCTTTTAAAAATTTGAGGTCATTTTTCTCTCTTCCAATTTCCTTTTTTTAAAAAAAAAAACAAAGCATACTTCTAGTAAAAAGTGATATAGTAAAAATAAGAAAAAATCATAAAGAAAAAGTTAATGGTTCACTACCACTTACACGCCCTCACCATTTCATCCGGAAGTTGAAGGTATTCTCAAAGTTGTCATGCCCTCCCTAGGAGTCAGAGAGTATAACCACCTAGGCCGACACATTTTTATTTCATTCATTAACATTTTGTTCCTTTATGATGATGATCCTCTGTCAACTTCTGGTTGTTTAGAGAGGGAATCATCATACAGCAGTGTCCCCTCACAGGCCATGGTCTAGCTGCTCATGCTCCATGTTTCAGATTTGTGCCACTCAGGACACCTGGAGGGACAGTGATTCTGAAGTGGAAGAGAAGCTCTGTACCAAGCTGCAGAGGGCAGCGGTTGGCTGGAGGTGGGGGTAGGGGGAAGAGTGGGCACACCCTTTTGCTCCACAAACTGTTCATAGATGCAGGTTGTGAGTCTGTGGGGACTGCAAGACCGTTCACCTGGTATCTTCATTCATATTTATGAAATCTGCTTAGAAATAGTTTTCTCTGAAACTTCAGCAATGTAAGTTTGAAGGGTTTTCTTAAAGTCATACCACCTTGGGGAGGGAAAGAAGGAAATTAAGAGAACTAAACTATGTCCAGACTGTGCTTATCTCAAACTATCTTAACCTTTAGAATCTCGTGTCTCCTCCCTTGTCCCTTGCCCTATGCTGGAGGCCTTACCCTACTACTTAGTCAGTTAAACAGGCAGGGAAGATGCCTGATGTTGTGAGCCTGCAATCCGCCTCTCAGTCACTGCTGGATGAGGCTGGGGCTCAAAGCCACCTTCCTGCAGAGTTGGCACTTTCCAGAGTCACCACTTTCTTGGGGGCAGCACTTCATGCCATCAACCATGAGTCTGAGGCCACAGAGGTGACCCAGTGATCCAGAGTGCCAGACAGGTCATGCAGAGCTGGCACAAGGCTGCAGACAACACCGAGTGACACCAGATGGGCAAAGCTTCTGCTGAAGCCAAGTTTCACATGCATGCCCCTGGGTTTATGGTCCTTCCACCCCAGAGTTGAACTCAGCTGCTCTCCACTCCACCCTCAGTCTCTGAGCCACGCCGGACCTGAAACCAAAGACATGTACACTTGTTTCCCCCCCACACACTATCCCTCAACTGTGGGTTCCCTTTCCTGTAGCCCCAAGCTCCACTTCCTTCTGCTGGAGCTGCTGCTCTGGGCTTTTCTCTCCAGTTTTTCATTCCTGTTCTCTATAGAGCGAGGCCTTCCTTCTTGTCTGTCCCCTTCTCAGACATCGGAGGAGCCAGTGATGAAGAGTGTCAGGAAAGAGGACGGCCAGGTTGGAAGGAGCAGATGATGGGTGGGAGAAGTGAGGATGAAACAAGGAAGGATGCAGGGCATGTCCTGGGACACAGCGAATGATGCTCCTCAGGCCTGTTCAGAGGTACCCAGGTGCCCTGAAGCCACAGTTTTATGCTTCTTTGATTAAATTCCTTACAGTTGACTCAACGAAGTGTTTGCTGGATTCAATTCTAAGCAAAGTAAAAGTAGGAAAAGCCTTTTTTGCAATATAATCATGGTGAAGCAGATGACTAATGGTGAGTACCGGGAAATGCTGAATCATACATTTGCCCCATGAGCTCAAATGTAAACCCATGGAAGCAACCCAAGTGTTCATGGATAGGTAAATGAGGAAAGAAGGTGTGGTACATATATACAATGGAATACTACTTGGCCATAAAAAAGAATGCAATGCTGCCATTTGTAGCAACATGGATGGACCCAGAGATTATCATACAAGTGAAATAAGTCTGACAAAGAAAGACAAATATATCACTTAGTGGGATCTAAAAAAATAACGCAAACAAGTTTATTTACAAAACAGAAACAGACTCACAGACATAGAAAACAAACATGATTACCAAGGGGGAAAGTGAGGAGGGGAAGGACAAATTATGAGTTTAAAATAACAGACACATTGAGAGATACACTGAAGTGAAGTGAAAGCTGCTCAAAATCATGTTCTACTCCATGTCCTGTACAGTCCATGGAATTCTCCAGGCCAGAATGCTGGAGTGGGTAGCCTTTCCCCTCTCCAGGGGATCTTTCCAACCCAGGGATTGAACCCAGGTCTCCAACATTGCAGGCAGATTCTTTACCAGCTGAGCCACAAGGGAAGCCCAATATATACATTTGAAGTGAAGCAAAAGTTGCTCCGTTGAGATATACACTACTATATTTATAATAGATACACAGCAAGATCTTACTGTATAACACAGGGAACAATATTTTGTAACAATAATGAAAAAGAATATAGATTTATATATACACACACACATAACTGAATCACTTTGCTGTACACCTGAAACTAACACAATATAATAAATCACCTATTTGTTGCTGTTGTTCAGTCAAGTTGTGTTCAACTCTTTGTGATCCTAGGGACTATAGCACGCCAGTCTCCTCTGTCCTCCACTATCTACCAGAGTTTGTTCAAATTAATGTCCATTGAGTCAGTGATACTATCTAAATATCTCATCCTCTGTTGTCCCCTTTCCTTTTCCTTCAATCTTTCCCAGAATCAGGGTCTTTTTCAATCAGTTAGCTCTTCACATCAGATGGACAAAGTATTGGAGCTCCAGCTTCAGTATCAGTGATTCAAATAAATATTCAGGGTTGGTTTCCTTTAGGATTGACTGGCTTGGTCCCCTTGCTGTTCAAGGTATTCTCAAGAGTCTTCTCCAGCACCACAGTTTGAAAACATCAGTTCTTTGGCACTCAGCTTTCTTTATGGGCCAACTCTCACCAAGTGTACAAGACTACTGGAAAAACAAGTGATGTCTCTGCTTCTTAATATGCTGTCTAGGTAATGACAACCCACTCCAGAATTCTTGCCTGGAGAGTTCTATGGACAGAGGAGCCTGGAAGGCTACAGTCCACAGGGTCGCAAAGAGCTGGACATGATTGAGCACGCATGTGCTGATGAGGCAGCAACAATCGTGGGGACTCACAAGGGACTGTCCGAGGAACTTCCAAGGAACAAAGGTCTTTTAATCATCTATAGTTAAATTTTAAAAAGAAGTTTTAAAAAAGTAAACACAGACTCCAAATGACTTTTGCTGTGCCCCTCACAGTTAGACCCTCAGCAAGCCCCTGCCCAGTACCTTCAGTCCTATAGACCATCTTGTCCCCTTCTCAGGTCTAGACATTGTCCCTTTTTACACTTTGCTTACTGGGAGTTACCAGCCCCTTGTTTTCCAGTATGTATCCCTGTGACTACTTGCCCAAGATGGTTCACATAGAACTTGTAGTCAGAATCCTGTAAGACTATTTCCCTGGAAGCAGCTTCAAGAAGAATTCAGATGTGGAAGGAAACATTTCCACTTAGCAGCACCTTCCAATGAGACATCATCCACCACAGCTGCTCTCAGCTGTGAACTGTGAACTTGCAACAGTGTAAAGTATTTGCTCTAATCCTATGCTAAGAGTCCTAACCAAACTTGTGCTTGGCTGGCAACTGCACTAGGTTGGTCCTTGAAAGTGACCTCAGCCACTGTGTTGAGTCTTTGCTCAAGAAAACACAATGCTGCCAAACCCTAAAACACTCATTATCTCAACCCACATTGCCAAACCACTTTCAATAATTCTTCACTTAACACTTCCTGCAATTTCCCATTTACTCAGAGTCTGAGTCTCTTTTTTGGTTCACCTGCCAGCAGTAGGTGAACAGGAAGCTTGTGGGCCCAGTAGCTGGTGAGGATCTGCTGCCAACATGCAGGCCAGGATGGAGAGAACTTGGCTTCAGAGTGGGCAGGTCCCCTAGGAGCTGGGCAGCTGGCTGTGGCCAAGACTCTCCGGAAAGAAGAGAAGTCAGACTGACAAGTCTGATGTCTATGCCACTGAGCCTACACCCAGGCACAGAACAGCTTAGCCTTGCTGTCAGCCTGGGCCTGGTCAGGGCAATCTGATCATGGTCTTGGCAGATTTACCACCTCAGAAAATCACTCTTTCCTCTTTATATTTAAAAAAAAATGTTTTATTTTTCTCACAGCTTTTTTAGAATATATTTTTTATTTTTAAATTGTGGCAAAACACATATGAAGTTTACCATTGGAATCACTTTAAAGACTATGCTCTAATGAGTTTAAGTACATTCACACTGTTGTACACCCACCCCCTCCAGCCATCTCTCAAAAGTTTTCATCTTCTCTGATTGAAATTTATCCCCATTGGACACAAATTCCATTCTTTATTCTCCCAGTCCTTGGCAACCACTAGTTGATTTCTCCTTCTGTGAATATGACTATTCTAGTGCCCTCACATGAGTGCTATCAAATGCATATAAATTTTTGATCCTTAAATAAAGGAAGTAGGGGAGTGCTTATGCTTAGGGCCAAAGAACCTAGATGAGCAGAGTGCTGGGTAGACGTAGCAGTCCCGTTGTCAGTACTGTGTTTCATATTCCTGAGATACATGCTTGCCCACATGCATCTCTAAGTTTGACTGTCTCAGACTGAGAAGCCTTACAAGGCTTGTCACTGTGATCGCTACATCCCCAAGTCCTAGTAAAGAGCCTGGCACACAGCAGGGGACACGGAATGGTGCATTTCCTAAGCTCTTGAACCCAGACATACTTTCCCCAGACACATACAGCTTCCACCAAGCTCTCCATGCCCTTCTTGTCCATAGATGTGCTTTCTGCACAAAACAGAAAAACACTTTGTCTTCTCTTGCTACATTGCCTCATGAGAGTTGTTGTGGACTACTAGATGAGGCGTTTCTTATCCCTGCTGCCTGGTCCCATCTCTGCCCTAAACCCACAGCAAAGCAAAAATAACTCTCTTTCTAAGCTGGAATGTTTCCAAATTGCCACAGACAGGTTAGTGAAAGGCAGGAGTGCCTGCTAAGGAAATGAACTTCGTGTGAGAGAATGAGCTTCAGAGTATGCAGGAAGCCCATCTGAACAGTGACAGGGAGGGCCGTGTCTGCTCATCCCACGTGGCTGATGGGCACTAGGCTGCACTTTGGGGATGACTTTCAAATCATCAACCATTAATTTCAACCTAAAGAGGTTCAGGAAAATGCCTGGAATAGTCAGCTCAAGTCACAGCTCACTTCCACTGGAGATGGACCTTACAGCCAGCATGTCCAAGTCCTCCCGTTTCTGCAAGGAAGTGTCAGGTGCTGCTGGTGCAGGGCCCTGATCGTGAACCTCGAGTGCAGAGAAGGTGGTCAGAGAGTCTAGGGCTGGACTGCGGGTTCTCCACTGACACAGGGAAAAAGCAAGTTCGGAGGAGGGTGGTTGTTAAACCATGTGGCAAGGTCAAGGTCTCAAATCTCAGAAGAGTACAGCACCTAAATGTCCATGGACAGATAAATGGATAAAGTTGGGTTTCCTTCATAGGTCAGTCTGTAAAGAATCTTCCTGCAATGCAAGAAACCCAGGTTCAATTCCTGGGTTGGGAAGACCTCCTGGAGAAGAAAATGATAACCCACCAGAGTATTCTTGACTGAAAAATCCCATGGACAGAGAATCCTGGCAGGCTACAGTCCATGGGGTCACAAGAGTCAGACATGACTTAGCTACTAAAGCATCACCTTAAAAATGAATGAGATAATGCCATTTGCAGAAACATGGATGGAACTGGAATGATTATACTAGGCGAAGTAAGTCAGAGAAAGACATATATCATATGATATCACTTATATGTGCAATCTAAAACAATACAAATGAACTTATATACAAAACAGAAACAGGTTCACAGACATAGAAAACAAACTTATGGTGAGTGGGAGGGTTAAATTAGGAATTTGAGAATAGTATCAGTTCAGTTCCGTTCAGTTGCTCAGTCGTGTCCGACTCTTTGAGACTCCATGAATCGCAACACGCCAGGCCTCCCTGTCCATCACTCACTCCTCGTGTTCACTCAGACTCACGTCATTCGAGTTGGTGATGCCATCCAGCCATCTCATCTTCAGTCGTCCCATTCTCCTGCCCCCAGTCCCTCCCAGCATCACAGTCTTTTCCAATGAGTCAACTCTTCGCATGAGGTGGCCAGAGTGCTGGAGTTTCAGCTTTAGCATCATTCCTTCCAAAGAAATCCCAGGGCTGATTTCCTTCAGACTGGACTGGTTGGAACTCCTTGCAGTCCAAGGGACTCTCAAGAGTCTTCTCCAACACCGCAGTTCAAAAGCATCAATTCTTTGGCACTCAGCCTTCTTCACAGTCCAACTCTCACATCCATACATGACCACAGGAAAAACCATAGCCTTGACTAGAAGGACCTTAGTCGGCAAAGTAATGTCTCTGCTTTTGAATATACTATCTAGGTTGGTCATAACTTTTCTTCCAAGGAGTAAGCGTCTTCTAATTTCATGGCTGCAGTCACCATCTGCAGTGATTTTGGAGCCCCCCAAAATAAAGTCTGACACTGTTTCCACTGTTTCCCCATCTATTTCCCATGAAGTGATGGGACCGGATGCCATGATCTTTGTTTTCTGAATGTTGAGCTTTAAGCCAACTTTTTCACTCTCTACTTTCACTTTCATCAAGAGGCTTTTTAGCTCCTCTTCACTTTCTGCCATAAGGGTGGTGTCATCTGCATATCTGAGGTGATTGATATTTCTCCCAGCAATCTTGATTCCAGCTTGTGTTTCTTCCAGTCCAGCGTTTCTCATGATGTACTCTGCATANGTGATCCACACAGTCAAAGGCTTTGGCATAGTCAACAAAGCAGAAATAGATGTTTTTCTGGAACTCTCTTGCTTTTTCGATGATCCAGCGGATGTTGGCAATTTGATCTCTGGTTCCTCCTCTGCCTTTTCTAAAACCAGGTTGAACATCAGGACGTTCATGGTTCATGTATTGCTGAAGCTTGGCTTGGAGAATTTTGAGCATTACTTTACTAGTGTGTGAGATGTGTGCAATTGTGCAGTTATTTGAGCATTCTTTGGCATTGCCTTTCTTTGGAATTGGAAAGAAAACTGACCTTTTCCAGTCCTGTGGCCACTGCTGAGTTTTCCAAATTTGCTGGCATATTGAATGCAGCACTTTCACAGCATCATCTTTCAGGATTTGAAACAGCTCAACTGGAATTCCATCACCTCCACTAGCTTTGTTCATAGTGATGCTTTCTAAGGCCCACTTGACTTCACATTCCANGTTTTCCAAATTTGCTGGCATATTGAATGCATCACTTTCACAGCATCATCTTTCAGGATTTGAAACAGCTCCACTGGAATTCTATCACCTCCACTAGCTTTGTTCACAGCGATGCTTTCTAAGGCCCACTTGACTTCACATTCCAAGATGTCTGGCTCTAGATTAGTGATCACATCATCATGATTCATCATCATGATTATCTGGGTCATGAAGATCTTTTTTGTACAGTTCTGTGTATTCTTGCCACCTGTTCTTAATATCTTCTGCTTCTGTTAGGTCCAGACCATTTCTGTCCTTTATCGAGCCCATCTTTGCATGAAATGTTCCCTTGGTATCTCTAATTTTCTTGAAGAGATCTCTAGTCTTTCCCATTCTGCTGTTTTCCTCTGTTTCTTTGCATTGATTTCTGAAGAAGGCTTTCTTATCTCTTCTTGCTATTCTTTGGAACTCTGCATTCAGATGCTTGTATCTTTCCTTTGCTCCTTTGCTTTTCGCCTCTCTTCTTTTCACAGCTATTTGTAAGGCCTCCCCAGACAGTCATTGTGCTTTTTTGCATTTCTTTTCCATGGGGACGGTCTTGATCCCTGTCTCCTGTACAATGTCACGAAACTCGTTCCATAGTTCATTAGGCACTCTATCTACTAGATCTAGACCCTTAAATCTAGTTCTCACTTACACTGTATAATCATAAGGGATTTGATTTAGGTCATACCTGAATGGTCTAGCGGTTTTCCCTACTTTCTTCAATTTNGCACTCTATCTACTAGATCTAGACCCTTAAATCTAGTTCTCACTTACACTGTATAATCATAAGGGATTTGATTTAGGTCATACCTGAATGGTCTAGCGGTTTTCCCTACTTTCTTCGATTTGAATCTGAATTTGGTAATGAGTTCATGATCTGAGCCACAGTCAGCTCCTGGTATTGTTTTTGTTGACTGTATAGAACTTCTCCATCTTTGGCTGCATAAAATACAATCAATCTGATTTCAGTGTTGACCATCTGGCTATATATATATATATATATATTTGTTACTGTTGTTGTTCAGTTGCTCAGTAGTGTGCCACACTTTGTGACTACATGAAGTGCAGCATGCCAGGATTCCCTGTTCTTCACCATCTCCCTGAGGTTGCTCAAACTCATGTCCATTGAATCTGTGATGTCATCAAACCATCTCATCCTCTGTAACCCCATTCTTTTCTTGCCCTCAATCTCTCTCAGCATCAGGGTCTTTTCTAATGAGTCAGTTCAAAACAACAGGTGGCCAAAGTATTGGAGCTTCAGCTCAGCACCAGTTCTTCAAATGAATACTCAGGGTTGATTTCCCTTAAGATTGACTGGTTTGATCTCCTTGCAGTCCAAGGGACTCTCAAGAGTCTTCTCCAACCACACTTCAAAAGCATCAATTCTGCAGCACTCAGCCTTCTTTAGGGTCTGACTCTCACATCCTTACATGACTACTGGAAAAACTAGCTTTGACTATATGGAACTTTGTCAGCAGAGTTATGTCTCTTCTTTTTAATATGCTGTCTAGGTTGGTCACAGCTTTTCCTCCAAGAAGCAAGTGTCTTTTAAATCGTGGCTGCGCATATCACCCACATTGATTTTAGAGATCAAGAAAATTAAATCTGACACTGTATCCACATTTTCCCCATCTATTTGCCAGGAAGTGATAGGACTGGATGCTATGCTCTTCATTTTTGAATGTTGAGTTTTAAGCCAGCTTTTTCACTCTCCTCTTTCACTTTCGTCAAGAGGCTCTTTAGTTCTTCTTCACTTTCTGCCATAAGAGTGGTGTTGTCATCTGCATATCTGAGGTTATTCACATTTCTTCCTGCAATCTTGATTCCAGTTTGTGCTTCATTCAGCCTAGCATTTTGCATGATGTACTCTGTGTATAAGTTAAAAAAGTAGAGTGACAACATACAGCCTTGAAATACTCCTTTCTCAATTTTGAACCAGTCTCTTTTTCCATGTCTAGATCTAACTGTTTCTTCTTGACCTGCATACTGATTTCTCAGGAGGCAGGTAAGGCGGTCTGGTATCTCCAACTCTTGAAGAATCTTCCACAGTCTGTTGTGATCCACACAGTCTTTTGGCCACCTGATGCAAAGAATTGACTCATTTGAAAAGACACTGATGGTGGGAAAGATTGAAGGAAGGAGGAGAAGGGGATGACAGAGGATGAGATGGTTGGATGGCATCACTGGCTCAATGGACATGAGTCTAAGTAAACTCTTGGAGCTGGTGATGGACAGAAGCCTGGTGTGCTGCAGTCCATGGGGTTACAAAGAGTCGAACACGACTGAGCGACTGAACTGAAGAGCTCATGATGAAAGTGAAAGTGAAAGTCGCTCAGCTGTGTCCATCTTTTTGTGATCCCCATGGACTGAATTCTCCAGGCCAGAATACTGGCATGGGTAGCCTTTCCCTTCTTCAGGAGATCTATAAAAGATAAAGAGATCTCTCTGGCCTATGTCTATCATGGCACAACAGGTCCACACACATTTGACACAGGCTCTGCTTCACTTTTTTCAGCTCTTCTCAGCTGAGATGCTCACAAATTGGAAAAGGGGTACGTCAAGGCTGTATATTGTCACCCTGCTTATTTAACTTATATGCAGAGTACATCATGCAAAATGTCAGGCTGGTTGAAGCACAAGCTGAAATCAAGATTGCTGGGAGAGGATCCCCATAAGAATTACTGCAGATCTTTCAATAGAAACTCTCTAGGCCAGGAGGGAATGGCAAGACATACTTAAAGTNATACATTGACCAAAAAAAAAAGATTGCTGGGAGAAATATCAATCACCTCAGATATGCAGATGACACCACCTTTATGGAAGAAAGTGAAGAGGAACTAAACAGCCTCTTGATGAAAGTGAAAGTGGAGAGTGAAAAAGTTGACTTAAAACTCAACATTCAGAAAACTAAGATCATGGCATCCAGTCCCATCACATCATGGCAAATAGACGGGGAAATTGTAACAGACTTTATTTTCTTGGGCTCCAAAATCACTGCAGATGGTGACTGTAGACATGAATTTAAAAGATGCTTGCTCCTTGGAAGAAAAGCTGTGACTAACCTATACAACATATTAAGAACTGAGACATTACTTTTCCAACAAAGGTCCATCTAGTCAAAGCTATGGTTTTTCCAGTAGTCATGTATGGATGTGTGAATTGGACTTTAGAAAAGCTGAGTGCTGAAGAACTGATGCTTTTGAACTGTTGTTTTGGAGAAGACTTCTTGAGAGTCCCTTGGACTGCAAGGATATCCAATCAGTCCATCCTAAAGGAAATCAGTCCTGGATATTCATTGGAAGGATTAATGCTGAAGCTGAAACTCTAATACTTTGGCCACCTAATGCAAAAGTGACTCCTTGGAAAAAACTCTGATGCTGGAAAAGAATGAAGGTGGGAGAAAAGGATGACAGGGATAGCTGGATGGCATCACCAATTCAATGGACATGAGTTTGAGTAAATTCTAGGAGCTGGTGATAGACAGGGAAGCCTGGCTTGCTACACTCTGTGGAATCACGAAGAGTTGGACATAACTGAGTGACTGAACTGCTTTACTTTGGCTCCGTCCATTGAATTTCAAGGCCTCATGAGGATAAGAAAGTCTTTCAGGTGTTTTACAAGTTCCAAAAAGTGATGAAATGATGAAAGGGTATTTATTTTAGGATTTCTTGACATTCACACAGACAAAAATATTTTGAATGTAGACTTCACTACTTCTAAAACTAGCAATATAACATTTCCTTTAAAATGTCAACAAACTTTCAAAAAATACTGTAGTCCTGGCCTGTCTGATCTACAGTAAGCTCCAAAGTGAGTTGAGAAGATATACACCAAAGCCATCTGTCTATTGGCTTGTCAAGGACTTACTGGCCAAAGCAAAATTACAGAAATGACATCCCTGCAGAAGTCTTGTGTAAAGAAACATTTCTTCATGGATTTTGTGGAAGAGCCCCTGATTCAAGGATTTAAGTGCAGGTAGTATTTGGGGAGTTGACTGCTAGGGGGTGGGGAAGTCAAAAGGGAAGAAAGACGGTCTCCAGGGTAGACGGTGGGAGAGTGGAGAGTGGAGTATAATCAAGCAAATAATCAAGCAAATAATCACAGGGACAGCTGGAGCTTATCTCAATAGGGATCTCTACCCACAGTGGAAAAGATACCTCAAAGTTATTCCAACCAAGGGGTGAGGAAGCATTGTAAATTATTGCCATAAATTTTAATGTTCATCTTTATCCTGTGCAAGGCTTTAAATGCAAATATCAGCATTTAACTCATACAGAATCATCAAAATTATGCAATTTGTATTTGGTAGTTCACAATACATTTATATCTCTTACCAGAATGGTGGCCACATGAAACTAACTCATCTGGCTTTATTTCATCCATTCCTTCCATCCTCCACTGGCTACCTTTGGCTCACTAGTGAATAAAGACAGCCCCAAGGGAGTGGTGGGTTGGCATATCTTTCCATTTCCTGATGTCTCTTCACTGTCAGCATAATTGATTGGCTAATATGGGGAAGTAGCAAGAGTAAGAAAGGATGTGATAAGGTTGGTTTCCTAGTTGCTCCTGAATCTGCTCTCTGCAGAAGCAAGTTGTGATGTGATCAGAAAATGTGACCTCCTGGACTGTTGGCACCTCTTTACTCAGTCAGGAACGTGACACATTTACCTTGTACTTACTCTCTCCTGGCATCCTGGACCCCTAAATTCTGGGCTTGTGGGCAATTGGGAAAGCTCTGTGGAAACTGGGAAAGCAAGGAACAACAGTCTGGATCACATATGCCATGGGAATTTCCTCTGCTCAGGCCTCATCACTCACTTACAAAAGCCCAAGGATAGAGCTACTCTAATCTCATGACAAGGATAGAGAAGCATTGAACCCAGAGCAGGGTCCTTCTGAATGTGAGAACCTTGGAAGGCTGGTCCTGGATAGGATATTACCCATCACAGCCCTCGTGTGGTACACCCATGCCGTGCCAGGAGAATGATAGGAGAAAGCCTTGGGCAGAGATGCAGATGTCTGCCACCTTCACTTCATGTGTAAAGGTAGGTGCTGGAGTAGGTGGAGGGTGCTGCGCAGTCTCCAAAGACATCTCTGAGCTTTGAACAGAAGAGCATTGTACTTCAGGGTTTGTTTGCTGAGTGTGCTGGACTCACCATTTCCTGCAATGTAGATGAGAGTCAAGAGATTTGTCACCAGGGATATTTTTTTATGTGTCAGCCCCGTCAAAATGAAGATCATACGTTTCCCTCACCAATTTACCCTTTCCCAAAGTTTTAAAAATCGAGGTATGGTATATTTCCAATATAATATTAGTTTCAGGTATACAATATAGTGATTCAAAATTTTTAAAGATTATATTTCACTTACAGTTATTATAAAATACTGGCTATATTTGCTGTGCTATGCATCACCTCCTTATAGCTTGTTTATTTTACTTTAAAAAATCATCTGTATTTAATATTGATGTATAGTTGATATACAGTATTATATGTTTCAAGTGTATAGAGTATGATTTTTCCTNAATCTGCTCTCTGCAGAAGCAAGTTGTGATGTGATCAGAAAATGTGACCTCCTGGACTGTTGGCACCTCTTTACTCAGTCAGGAACGTGACACATTTACCTTGTACTTACTCTCTCCTGGCATCCTGGACCCCTAAATTCTGGGCTTGTGGGCAATTGGGAAAGCTCTGTGGAAACTGGGAAAGCAAGGAACAACAGTCTGGATCACATATGCCATGGGAATTTCCTCTGCTCAGGCCTCATCACTCACTTACAAAAGCCCAAGGATAGAGCTACTCTAATCTCATGACAAGGATAGAGAAGCATTGAACCCAGAGCAGGGTCCTTCTGAATGTGAGAACCTTGGAAGGCTGGTCCTGGATAGGATATTACCCATCACAGCCCTCGTGTGGTACACCCATGCCGTGCCAGGAGAATGATAGGAGAAAGCCTTGGGCAGAGATGCAGATGTCTGCCACCTTCACTTCATGTGTAAAGGTAGGTGCTGGAGTAGGTGGAGGGTGCTGCGCAGTCTCCAAAGACATCTCTGAGCTTTGAACAGAAGAGCATTGTACTTCAGGGTTTGTTTGCTGAGTGTGCTGGACTCACCATTTCCTGCAATGTAGATGAGAGTCAAGAGATTTGTCACCAGGGATATTTTTTTATGTGTCAGCCCCGTCAAAATGAAGATCATACGTTTCCCTCACCAATTTACCCTTTCCCAAAGTTTTAAAAATCGAGGTATGGTATATTTCCAATATAATATTAGTTTCAGGTATACAATATAGTGATTCAAAATTTTTAAAGATTATATTTCACTTACAGTTATTATAAAATACTGGCTATATTTGCTGTGCTATGCATCACCTCCTTATAGCTTGTTTATTTTACTTTAAAAAATCATCTGTATTTAATATTGATGTATAGTTGATATACAGTATTATATGTTTCAAGTGTATAGAGTATGATTTTTCCTTTTTAAAATTATTTATTTTTAATTGAATGATACTTGCTTTTCAGAATTTTGTTGTTTTCTGTCAACAAAACAGAAAGGTGTTTTAGAGGTTACATTCCATTTATAGTTCTTATAAAATATTGGCTATATTCCTTGTACTGTACAATAAATCCTTAAAACTTATTTTTCAAAATTGGAAGATAGGTGCTTTACAATGCTGGCACGACAACGCAAATCAGCCACAAGTACACATATATATATCCCCTCCCTCTTGAGTCTGCCTCCCACCCACTCCCATCTCACCCCTCTAGGTCATCACAGAGTGTCAGGCTGGGCTCCCTGTGTTATATAGCAGCTCACTGTTACCTATCTGTTTCACATATGGTGGTGTATATGTCAGTGCTACTTTCTCAATTTGTCCCACCCTTTCGTTCTCCTGTGGTGTTCATAAGACCATCCTCCTCTACGTCTGGGTCTCTATTTCTACCGTGCATATAGTTTCATCAGTACCATTTTTCTAGATTCCATATATATACATTAACATATGCTATTTGTTTTTCTCTTTTTGACTTATTTCACTCGGTATAACAGCTTCTAGGTTCATCTACCTCATTTCAACTGACTCAAATTCACTCCATTTTATGGCTGAGTAATATTCCATTGTATATATGTATCACAATTTCTTTATGCTTTCATTTGCTGATGGACACGTAGGATGCTTCCAAATCCTAGCTATTGTAAATAGTGCTGCAGTGAACACTGGGGTACTGTGTCTTTTTGAATAGTGGTTTTCTCAGGGTACATGCCCAGTAGTGGGATTGCTGAGTCATAGAGTAACTTTGTTCCTAGCTTTCAGAGAAACCTCCATATAGTTTTCCACGGTGGTTGTATCATTGTTCATTCCTACCAACAGTGCCGGAGGGTTCCCTTTTCTCTATATCCTCTGCAGCAATTATTGTAGATTTTTAAATGATGGCCATTCTGACTGGTGTGAGATGATACCTCACTGTAGTTTTTTAAAAATATATAAATTTATTTATTTTAATTGGAGGTTAATTGCTTTACAATATTGTATTGGTTTTGCCATACATCAACATGAATCCACCACAAGTATACATGTGTTCCCCATCCTGAACCTCCCACTCTCCTCCCTCCCTGTACCATCCTTCTGGGTCGTCCCAGTGCACCAGCCCCAAGCATCCAGTATCATGCATAGAACCTGGACTGGTGATTTGTTTCATATATGATATTTACATGTCTCAATGCCATTCTCCGAAATCATCCCACCCTCTCCCTCTCCCACAGAGTCCAAAAGACAGAAAGAAAAACACAATACAGTATACTCATTGTAGTTTTGATTTTCATTTCTATAATAATGAACAATGCTGAGCATCTTTTCATATGTTTGTTGGTCAGCTGTATGTCTTCTCTGGAGAAATGTCTGTTTAGGTCTTCCATCTATTTTTTGATTGGGTTGTTTGTTTTTCTTTTTTTTAATTTTATTTTTACTTTATTCTACGTTAAAATACTGTATTGGTTTTGCCATACATTGACATGAATCAGCCACAGGTGTACACGATCTCCCAATGCCGCATTGAGCTGCATGAGCTGTTTGCATATTTTGGAGATTAATCCTTTGTAAGTTGCTTCATTTGTAATTATTTTCTCACATTCTGAGGGCTATCTATTCATTTTGCTTATAGCTTCCTTTGCTGTGCAAAAGATTTTAAGTTTAATTAAAATCTGTTTTCTATCTCAGTTTAAATAAAACTTTATTTTTGCTTTTATTTCCATTACTCTAGGACGTGGGTCATAGAGGATATTGCTGTGATTTACATTGAAAGAATGTTCTGCCTATGTTTTCCTCTAAGAATTTTATAGTTTCTGTTCTTATACTTAGATCTTTAATCCATTTTGAGTTTATTTTTGTGTATGGTGTTGCGAAGTTCTCTAATTTCATTCTTTTACATGTAACCATCTAGTTTTCCAAACATCACTTTTTGAAGAGATTGTCTTTTCTCCATTGTATGTTCTTGCCTCCTTTGTCAAAGGTAAGGTGCCCATAGGTACTTGGGTTTATTTCTAGGCTTTCTATCTTGTTCCATTGATCTATAGTTCTGTTCTTGTGCCAGTACTATATTGTCTTGATGACAGGGACTTTGTAGTATAATCTGAAGTCAGGAAAATCAATTCCTCCAGCTCCACATTTCTTTCTCAGGATTGATTTAGTGATTCAGGGTCTTTTGTTGCCATACAAATTACAAAATATTTTGTTCTAGTTCTGTGAAAAATATCATTGGTAGTTTGATAGGGATTGCATTGAATTTGTAGGGTGCTTTGGGTAATATAGTCATTTTCACAATATTAATTTTTCCAGCTCAAGAACATGGTATATCTTTCCACCTGTTTGTGTCATCTTTGATTTCTTTCATCAGTGTCTTATACTTTTATGCATACAGACCTTTTGTCTCTTTAGGTAGGTTTATTCATATGCATTTTATTATTTTTGTTGCAATAGTGAATGGGATTATTTCTTTAATTTTATTATCTGATATTTTTGTTGTTGGTCTATAGGAATGTAAGGAATTTCTGTGTATTAGTTTTGTATCCTGCGACCTTTCTAAATTCACTGATTTGCTCTAGTAATTTTCTGCTGGCATCTTTAGGGTTTGCTATGTAGAGTATCATGTCATCTGCAAACAGTGAAAGTTTTATTTCCTCTTTTCCAATCTAGGTTCCTCTTATTTCTTTGTCTTCTCTGCTTGCCATGGCTAGAACTTCCAAACCTATATTGAATAACAGTGACAAGAGTGGGCACCCTTGTCTTGTTCCTGATCTTAGAGGACATGCTTTCAGTTTTCCACTATCTAGAATAATGTTTTCTATGGATTTGTCATGTATGGTTTTTATTATGTTGAGGTGGGCTCCTTCTATGCCTACTTTCTGGAGACTTAAAAAAAATCACAAGTAGGTATTAAACTTTGTCAAAAGCTTTTCTGGCATGTATTGAGATTATCATATGATTTTTATCTTTCAATTCGTTAATATGGTATATTATTAAATCACAAGCACTGATTTGTGTATATTGAAGAATCCTTGAATTCCTGGAATAAACCTCAATTAATTATGTTGATTGCCCAGTTTAATGTATTGTTGAATTCTGTTTGCCAGAATTTTGTTGAGGATTTTTCCATCTACATTCATCAGTGATATTGGTCTGTTATTTTCTTGTGTCATCTTTGTCTGGTTTTGGTATCATGATAGTGGCTTCATAGAATAAGTTTGGGAGTGTTCCTCCATTTACAATTTTTTGTAAGAATTTGAGCAGGACAGGTGTTAGCGCTTCTGTAAACATTTGATAGAATTCACCTGTGAAGCCATCTGATCTTGGGCTTTTGTTGGTTGGAAGATTTTTGATGACAGTTATGACTTCAGTGCTTGTGACTGATCTGTACATATTTTCTATTTCTTCCTGGTTCAGTCTTGGAGGTTGTACTTCTATAAGAATTTGTCCATTTCTTCCAGGTTGTCATTTTTATTCTCATATAGTTGCTTATAATAGTCTTTTATGATCTATTTATTTCTGCGTGGTCTGCTGTAACTTCTTTTTCTTTTCTAATATTATTGATTTTAGCCTTTTCCCTTTTTGTTGAGTTTGACTAATGCTTTGTCAATTTTATTTATCTTCTCGAAGAAACAGCTCTTAGTATTAATGATCTTTACTAGCGTTTTCTTCATTTCTTTTTCATTTATTTCTGCTCTGATTTTTAATGATTTCTTTCCTTCTACTAACTTTGAGGTTTTTTGTCCTTCTTTATATGATTTCTTTATGTGTAAAGTTAGGTTGCTTTATGCTTTTTTCTTTCTTGAGGTATAATTGTATTGTTACAAACTTCCCTCTTAGAACTGCTTTTGCTGCATCACATAGGCTTTGAGATTAATGATCAATTGGAAAGAAATAGAGGAAAACAATAGAATGGGAAAGACTAGAGATCTCTTCAAGAAAATTAGAGATACCAAGGGAACATTTCATGCAAAACTGGGCAAAATAAAGGACAGAAATGGTACAGACCTAACAGAAGAACAAGATATTAAGAAGAGATGGCAAGAATGCACAGAAGAACTATACAGAAAAGACCTTTATGACCCAGATACTCACGATGGTGTGATCACTCAACTACAGCCATACATCCTGGAGTGCAAAGTCAAATGGGCCTTAGGAAGCATCACTATGAGCAAAGCTATATGGAGGTGATGGAATTCCAGTTGAGCTATTTCAAATCCTGAAAGATGATGCTGTGAAAGTGCTGCACTCAATATGCCAGCAAATTTGGGAAACTCAGCAATGGCCAAAGGACTGGAAAAGGTCAGTTTTCATTCCAATCCCAAAGAAAGGCAATGTCAAAAATGTTCACACTACTGCACAATTACCCTGGTCTCACATGCTAGTAAAGTAATGCACAAAATTCTCCAAGCCAGGCTTTAACAGTACATGAACTAAGAACTTCCAATGTTCAAGCTGGATTTAGAAATTGCAGAGGAACCAGAGATCCAATTGCTGACATCCAATGGATCATCAAAAAAGCAAGAGAGTTCCAGAAAAAAAACATCTACTTCTGCATTATTGACTATGCCAAAGACTTTGACTGTGTGGATTACAACAGACTGTGGAAAATCTGAAAGAGATGGGCATACCAGACCACCTGACCTACCTCTTGAGAAACCTGTATGTAGGTCAAGAAGCAGCAGTTAGAACTGGACATGGAGCAATGGACTGGTTCCAAGTTAGGAAAGGAGTACGTCAAGGCTGTATATTGTCACCCTGCTCATTTAACTTATATGCAGAGTACATCATGCAAAATGTCAGGCTGGATGAAGCACAATCTGGAATCAAGATTGCCAGGATAAATATCAATAACCTCAGATATGGAGATTATACCATCCTTATGACAGAAATTGAACAAGAACTAAAGAGTCTCTTGATGAAAGTGAAAGAGGAGAGGGAAAATGTTGGCTTAAAATTCAACGTTCATTGGGCNGGCTAGAACTTCCAAACCTATATTGAATAACAGTGACAAGAGTGGGCACCCTTGTCTTGTTCCTGATCTTAGAGGACATGCTTTCAGTTTTCCACTATCTAGAATAATGTTTTCTATGGATTTGTCATGTATGGTTTTTATTATGTTGAGGTGGGCTCCTTCTATGCCTACTTTCTGGAGACTTAAAAAAAATCACAAGTAGGTATTAAACTTTGTCAAAAGCTTTTCTGGCATGTATTGAGATTATCATATGATTTTTATCTTTCAATTCGTTAATATGGTATATTATTAAATCACAAGCACTGATTTGTGTATATTGAAGAATCCTTGAATTCCTGGAATAAACCTCAATTAATTATGTTGATTGCCCAGTTTAATGTATTGTTGAATTCTGTTTGCCAGAATTTTGTTGAGGATTTTTCCATCTACATTCATCAGTGATATTGGTCTGTTATTTTCTTGTGTCATCTTTGTCTGGTTTTGGTATCATGATAGTGGCTTCATAGAATAAGTTTGGGAGTGTTCCTCCATTTACAATTTTTTGTAAGAATTTGAGCAGGACAGGTGTTAGCGCTTCTGTAAACATTTGATAGAATTCACCTGTGAAGCCATCTGATCTTGGGCTTTTGTTGGTTGGAAGATTTTTGATGACAGTTATGACTTCAGTGCTTGTGACTGATCTGTACATATTTTCTATTTCTTCCTGGTTCAGTCTTGGAGGTTGTACTTCTATAAGAATTTGTCCATTTCTTCCAGGTTGTCATTTTTATTCTCATATAGTTGCTTATAATAGTCTTTTATGATCTATTTATTTCTGCGTGGTCTGCTGTAACTTCTTTTTCTTTTCTAATATTATTGATTTTAGCCTTTTCCCTTTTTGTTGAGTTTGACTAATGCTTTGTCAATTTTATTTATCTTCTCGAAGAAACAGCTCTTAGTATTAATGATCTTTACTAGCGTTTTCTTCATTTCTTTTTCATTTATTTCTGCTCTGATTTTTAATGATTTCTTTCCTTCTACTAACTTTGAGGTTTTTTGTCCTTCTTTATATGATTTCTTTATGTGTAAAGTTAGGTTGCTTTATGCTTTTTTCTTTCTTGAGGTATAATTGTATTGTTACAAACTTCCCTCTTAGAACTGCTTTTGCTGCATCACATAGGCTTTGAGATTAATGATCAATTGGAAAGAAATAGAGGAAAACAATAGAATGGGAAAGACTAGAGATCTCTTCAAGAAAATTAGAGATACCAAGGGAACATTTCATGCAAAACTGGGCAAAATAAAGGACAGAAATGGTACAGACCTAACAGAAGAACAAGATATTAAGAAGAGATGGCAAGAATGCACAGAAGAACTATACAGAAAAGACCTTTATGACCCAGATACTCACGATGGTGTGATCACTCAACTACAGCCATACATCCTGGAGTGCAAAGTCAAATGGGCCTTAGGAAGCATCACTATGAGCAAAGCTATATGGAGGTGATGGAATTCCAGTTGAGCTATTTCAAATCCTGAAAGATGATGCTGTGAAAGTGCTGCACTCAATATGCCAGCAAATTTGGGAAACTCAGCAATGGCCAAAGGACTGGAAAAGGTCAGTTTTCATTCCAATCCCAAAGAAAGGCAATGTCAAAAATGTTCACACTACTGCACAATTACCCTGGTCTCACATGCTAGTAAAGTAATGCACAAAATTCTCCAAGCCAGGCTTTAACAGTACATGAACTAAGAACTTCCAATGTTCAAGCTGGATTTAGAAATTGCAGAGGAACCAGAGATCCAATTGCTGACATCCAATGGATCATCAAAAAAGCAAGAGAGTTCCAGAAAAAAAACATCTACTTCTGCATTATTGACTATGCCAAAGACTTTGACTGTGTGGATTACAACAGACTGTGGAAAATCTGAAAGAGATGGGCATACCAGACCACCTGACCTACCTCTTGAGAAACCTGTATGTAGGTCAAGAAGCAGCAGTTAGAACTGGACATGGAGCAATGGACTGGTTCCAAGTTAGGAAAGGAGTACGTCAAGGCTGTATATTGTCACCCTGCTCATTTAACTTATATGCAGAGTACATCATGCAAAATGTCAGGCTGGATGAAGCACAATCTGGAATCAAGATTGCCAGGATAAATATCAATAACCTCAGATATGGAGATTATACCATCCTTATGACAGAAATTGAACAAGAACTAAAGAGTCTCTTGATGAAAGTGAAAGAGGAGAGGGAAAATGTTGGCTTAAAATTCAACGTTCATTGGGCGATCGTGTACACCTGTGGCTGATTCATGTCAATGTATGGCAAAACCAATATAGTATTGTAACGTAGAATAAAGTATTAAAAAATAAAATTCAACATTCAAAAAACTAAGATTATGGCATCTGGTCCCATTATTTCATGGCAAATAGATGGGGAAACAATGAAAACAGTGACAGACTTTTTTGGGGGGGGGGCGGTGAAGGAGTTCCAAAATCACTGCAGATGGTGATTGGAGCCAAGAAATTAAAAGACACTTGCTCCCTGGAAGAAAAGCTATAACCAACGAAGACAGCATATTAAAAAGCAGAAACCTTACTTTGCCAGCAAAGATCTGTCTAGTCAAAGCTCTGGTTTTTCCAGCAGTTATGTAAGTATTTGAGAGTTGGACTATAATGAAAGCTGAGCACCAAAGAATTGATGCTTTTGAACTGTGGTGCTGGAGAAGACTCTTGAGAGTCCCTTGGACTGCAAGGAGATCAAATCAGTCACTCCTAAAGGAAATCAGTCCTGAATATTCATTGGAAGGACTGATGTTGAAGCTGAAACTCCAATACTTTGGCTACCTGATATAAAGAACTGACTCCTTGGAAAAGACACTGATCCTGGAGAAGATTGAAGGCAAGAGGACAGAGGGACAACAGAGGCTGAGATTGTTGGATGGCATCACTGACTCGATGGACATGAGTTTGAGTGAACTCCAGGAGCTGGTGGTGGACAGGGAGGCCTGATGTGCTGCAGTCCATAGGGTCACAAAGAGTCAGAGCAATTGAGTGACTGAACTGAACTGATAGGCTTTGGGTCATCACGTTTTGCTGTCATTTGTTTTTAGGTATGTTTTTAATTTCCCCCTTTGCATCTGCCTGAAATTGTGTTTGCCTGCAGTGCGGGAGACCCGGCTTTGATTCCAGTGTTGAGAAGATCCCCTGGAGAAGGAAATGGCAATCCACTCCAGCACTCTTGCCTGAAGAACCCCATGGATGGAGGAGCCTGATAGGCTACAGTCCATGGGGTCGCAAAGAGCTGGACACGACTGAGCAACTTCACTATTTCCCCTTTGGTTTCTTCAGTAACCTGTTGGTGATTTAGAAGCGTATTGCTAATCTCCATGCATTTGTGTTTTTCATAGATTTTTTTCCCCCGTAATTGATATCTAATCTCATAGCATTGTGGTCAGAAAAAAATGTTGGATATGATTTGGATTTTCTTAAATTTACTGGGATTTGAATTGTGTCCCAGGAGGGGATCTATCTGGGGGATTGTGAACTTGAGAAAGAAGTGTATTCTGCTGCTTTTGAATGGAATGTCCTGTAGATATCAATTAAATTTATTTGGTCTAATGTGTCATTAAGGCTTTCACTTCCTTGTTAATTTTTGTCTGGATGATCTGTCCATCGGTGTAAGTGGGGTGTAAAGTTCCCCACTATTATTGGGTTACTGTCAAATCCCCTTTTGTAGCTGTTGGTGTTTGCCTTATGTATTGAGGTGCTTCTATGTTCAGTTCAGTTCAGTCACTCAGTCATGTCCGATTCTTTGCGACCCCATGAATCACAGCATGCCAAGCCTCCCTGTCCATCACCAACTCCAGAAGTTCACTCAGACTCATGTCCATCGAGTCGCTGATGTCATCTAACCATCTCATCCTCTGTTGTCCCCTTCTCCTCCTGCCCCCAATCCCTCACAGCATCAGAGTCTTTTCCAATGAGTCAGCTCTTAGCATGAGGTGGCCAAAGCACTGGAGTTTCAGCTTCAGCATCAGTCCTTCCAATGAACATCCTGGACTGGTCTCCTTTAGGATCGACTGGTTGAATCTTCTTGCAGTCCAAGGGACTCTCAAGAGTCTTCTCCAACACCACAGTTCAAAAGCATCAATTCTTCGGCATTCAGCTTTCTTCACGGTCCAACTCTCACATCCATACATGACCACTGGAAAAACCATAGTTTTGACTAGATGATCTTTGTTAACAGAAGAATATCTCTGTTTTTGAATATGCTATCTAGGTTGGTCACAACTTTCCTTCCAAGGAGTAGGCGTCTTTTAATTTCTTGGCTGCAATCACCATCTGCAGTGATTTTGGAGCCAAATAAATAAATAAATAANGGGGGGGGGGGCGGTGAAGGAGTTCCAAAATCACTGCAGATGGTGATTGGAGCCAAGAAATTAAAAGACACTTGCTCCCTGGAAGAAAAGCTATAACCAACGAAGACAGCATATTAAAAAGCAGAAACCTTACTTTGCCAGCAAAGATCTGTCTAGTCAAAGCTCTGGTTTTTCCAGCAGTTATGTAAGTATTTGAGAGTTGGACTATAATGAAAGCTGAGCACCAAAGAATTGATGCTTTTGAACTGTGGTGCTGGAGAAGACTCTTGAGAGTCCCTTGGACTGCAAGGAGATCAAATCAGTCACTCCTAAAGGAAATCAGTCCTGAATATTCATTGGAAGGACTGATGTTGAAGCTGAAACTCCAATACTTTGGCTACCTGATATAAAGAACTGACTCCTTGGAAAAGACACTGATCCTGGAGAAGATTGAAGGCAAGAGGACAGAGGGACAACAGAGGCTGAGATTGTTGGATGGCATCACTGACTCGATGGACATGAGTTTGAGTGAACTCCAGGAGCTGGTGGTGGACAGGGAGGCCTGATGTGCTGCAGTCCATAGGGTCACAAAGAGTCAGAGCAATTGAGTGACTGAACTGAACTGATAGGCTTTGGGTCATCACGTTTTGCTGTCATTTGTTTTTAGGTATGTTTTTAATTTCCCCCTTTGCATCTGCCTGAAATTGTGTTTGCCTGCAGTGCGGGAGACCCGGCTTTGATTCCAGTGTTGAGAAGATCCCCTGGAGAAGGAAATGGCAATCCACTCCAGCACTCTTGCCTGAAGAACCCCATGGATGGAGGAGCCTGATAGGCTACAGTCCATGGGGTCGCAAAGAGCTGGACACGACTGAGCAACTTCACTATTTCCCCTTTGGTTTCTTCAGTAACCTGTTGGTGATTTAGAAGCGTATTGCTAATCTCCATGCATTTGTGTTTTTCATAGATTTTTTTCCCCCGTAATTGATATCTAATCTCATAGCATTGTGGTCAGAAAAAAATGTTGGATATGATTTGGATTTTCTTAAATTTACTGGGATTTGAATTGTGTCCCAGGAGGGGATCTATCTGGGGGATTGTGAACTTGAGAAAGAAGTGTATTCTGCTGCTTTTGAATGGAATGTCCTGTAGATATCAATTAAATTTATTTGGTCTAATGTGTCATTAAGGCTTTCACTTCCTTGTTAATTTTTGTCTGGATGATCTGTCCATCGGTGTAAGTGGGGTGTAAAGTTCCCCACTATTATTGGGTTACTGTCAAATCCCCTTTTGTAGCTGTTGGTGTTTGCCTTATGTATTGAGGTGCTTCTATGTTCAGTTCAGTTCAGTCACTCAGTCATGTCCGATTCTTTGCGACCCCATGAATCACAGCATGCCAAGCCTCCCTGTCCATCACCAACTCCAGAAGTTCACTCAGACTCATGTCCATCGAGTCGCTGATGTCATCTAACCATCTCATCCTCTGTTGTCCCCTTCTCCTCCTGCCCCCAATCCCTCACAGCATCAGAGTCTTTTCCAATGAGTCAGCTCTTAGCATGAGGTGGCCAAAGCACTGGAGTTTCAGCTTCAGCATCAGTCCTTCCAATGAACATCCTGGACTGGTCTCCTTTAGGATCGACTGGTTGAATCTTCTTGCAGTCCAAGGGACTCTCAAGAGTCTTCTCCAACACCACAGTTCAAAAGCATCAATTCTTCGGCATTCAGCTTTCTTCACGGTCCAACTCTCACATCCATACATGACCACTGGAAAAACCATAGTTTTGACTAGATGATCTTTGTTAACAGAAGAATATCTCTGTTTTTGAATATGCTATCTAGGTTGGTCACAACTTTCCTTCCAAGGAGTAGGCGTCTTTTAATTTCTTGGCTGCAATCACCATCTGCAGTGATTTTGGAGCCAAATAAATAAATAAATAAATAAAGTCTGACACTGTTTCTACTGTTTCCCCATCTATTTCCCATGAAGTGATGGGACCAGATGCCATGATTTTCTGAATGTTGAGCTTTAAGCCAATTTTTTCACTCTCCTCTCACTTTCATCAAGAGGCTTTTTAGTTCCTCTTCACTTTCTGCTATAAGCGTGGTATCATCTGCATATCTGAGGTTATTGATATTTCTCCAGGCAATCTTGATTCCATCTTGTGTTTTTTCTAGCCCAGTGTTTCTCATGATGTACTCTGCATATAAATTAAATAAGCAGGGTGACAATATACAGCCTTTACAATATACCACACAATTGCACTCATCTCACACACTAGTAAAGTAATGCTCAAAATTCTCCAAGCCAAGCTTTAGCAGTACATGAACCGTGAACTTCCAGATGTTCAAGCTGGTTTTTAAAAAAGGCAGAGGAACCAGAGATTAAATTGCCAACATCCGCTGGATCATGGAAAAAGCAAGAGAGTTCCAGAAAAACATCTATTTCTGTTTTATTGACTATGCCAAAGCCTTTGACTGTGTGGATCACAGTAAACTGTGGACAATTCTGAAAGAGATGGGAATACCAGACCACCTGACCTGCCTCTTGAGAAACCTATATGCAGGCCATGAAGCAACAGTTAGAACTGGACATGGAACAACAGACTGGTTCCAAATAGGAAAAGGAGTATGTCAAGGCTGTATATTGGCATATAATTGCTAATAGTAGTCTCTTATGATCCTTTGTATTTCTGTGTTGTCTGTTGTGATCTCTCCATTTTCATTTCTAATTTTATTGATTTGATTTTTCTCCCTTTGTTTCTTGATGAGTCTGGCTGATGGTTTGTCAATTTTATTTATCCTTTCAAAGAACCAGCTTTTTGCTTTGTTGATTTTTGCTATGCTCTCTTTTGTTTCTTTTGCATTTATTTCTGCCCTAATTTTTAAGATTTCTTTCCTTCTACTAACTCTGGGGTTCTCCATTTCTTCCTTTTCTAGTTGCTTTAGGTGTAGAGCTAGATTATTTATTTGATTTTTTTCTTGTTTCTTGAGGTATGCATGTATTGCTATGAGCTTTCCTCTTAGCAATGCTTTTATTGTGTCCCACAGGTTTTGGGTTGTTGTGCTTTCATTTTCATTCATTTCTATGCNNNNTATTGTCACCCTGCTCATTTAACTTATATGCAGAGTACATCATGCAAAATGTCAGGCTGGATGAAGCACAATCTGGAATCAAGATTGCCAGGATAAATATCAATAACCTCAGATATGGAGATTATACCATCCTTATGACAGAAATTGAACAAGAACTAAAGAGTCTCTTGATGAAAGTGAAAGAGGAGAGGGAAAATGTTGGCTTAAAATTCAACGTTCATTGGGCGATCGTGTACACCTGTGGCTGATTCATGTCAATGTATGGCAAAACCAATATAGTATTGTAACGTAGAATAAAGTATTAAAAAATAAAATTCAACATTCAAAAAACTAAGATTATGGCATCTGGTCCCATTATTTCATGGCAAATAGATGGGGAAACAATGAAAACAGTGACAGACTTTTTTGGGGGGGGGGGCGGTGAAGGAGTTCCAAAATCACTGCAGATGGTGATTGGAGCCAAGAAATTAAAAGACACTTGCTCCCTGGAAGAAAAGCTATAACCAACGAAGACAGCATATTAAAAAGCAGAAACCTTACTTTGCCAGCAAAGATCTGTCTAGTCAAAGCTCTGGTTTTTCCAGCAGTTATGTAAGTATTTGAGAGTTGGACTATAATGAAAGCTGAGCACCAAAGAATTGATGCTTTTGAACTGTGGTGCTGGAGAAGACTCTTGAGAGTCCCTTGGACTGCAAGGAGATCAAATCAGTCACTCCTAAAGGAAATCAGTCCTGAATATTCATTGGAAGGACTGATGTTGAAGCTGAAACTCCAATACTTTGGCTACCTGATATAAAGAACTGACTCCTTGGAAAAGACACTGATCCTGGAGAAGATTGAAGGCAAGAGGACAGAGGGACAACAGAGGCTGAGATTGTTGGATGGCATCACTGACTCGATGGACATGAGTTTGAGTGAACTCCAGGAGCTGGTGGTGGACAGGGAGGCCTGATGTGCTGCAGTCCATAGGGTCACAAAGAGTCAGAGCAATTGAGTGACTGAACTGAACTGATAGGCTTTGGGTCATCACGTTTTGCTGTCATTTGTTTTTAGGTATGTTTTTAATTTCCCCCTTTGCATCTGCCTGAAATTGTGTTTGCCTGCAGTGCGGGAGACCCGGCTTTGATTCCAGTGTTGAGAAGATCCCCTGGAGAAGGAAATGGCAATCCACTCCAGCACTCTTGCCTGAAGAACCCCATGGATGGAGGAGCCTGATAGGCTACAGTCCATGGGGTCGCAAAGAGCTGGACACGACTGAGCAACTTCACTATTTCCCCTTTGGTTTCTTCAGTAACCTGTTGGTGATTTAGAAGCGTATTGCTAATCTCCATGCATTTGTGTTTTTCATAGATTTTTTTCCCCCGTAATTGATATCTAATCTCATAGCATTGTGGTCAGAAAAAAATGTTGGATATGATTTGGATTTTCTTAAATTTACTGGGATTTGAATTGTGTCCCAGGAGGGGATCTATCTGGGGGATTGTGAACTTGAGAAAGAAGTGTATTCTGCTGCTTTTGAATGGAATGTCCTGTAGATATCAATTAAATTTATTTGGTCTAATGTGTCATTAAGGCTTTCACTTCCTTGTTAATTTTTGTCTGGATGATCTGTCCATCGGTGTAAGTGGGGTGTAAAGTTCCCCACTATTATTGGGTTACTGTCAAATCCCCTTTTGTAGCTGTTGGTGTTTGCCTTATGTATTGAGGTGCTTCTATGTTCAGTTCAGTTCAGTCACTCAGTCATGTCCGATTCTTTGCGACCCCATGAATCACAGCATGCCAAGCCTCCCTGTCCATCACCAACTCCAGAAGTTCACTCAGACTCATGTCCATCGAGTCGCTGATGTCATCTAACCATCTCATCCTCTGTTGTCCCCTTCTCCTCCTGCCCCCAATCCCTCACAGCATCAGAGTCTTTTCCAATGAGTCAGCTCTTAGCATGAGGTGGCCAAAGCACTGGAGTTTCAGCTTCAGCATCAGTCCTTCCAATGAACATCCTGGACTGGTCTCCTTTAGGATCGACTGGTTGAATCTTCTTGCAGTCCAAGGGACTCTCAAGAGTCTTCTCCAACACCACAGTTCAAAAGCATCAATTCTTCGGCATTCAGCTTTCTTCACGGTCCAACTCTCACATCCATACATGACCACTGGAAAAACCATAGTTTTGACTAGATGATCTTTGTTAACAGAAGAATATCTCTGTTTTTGAATATGCTATCTAGGTTGGTCACAACTTTCCTTCCAAGGAGTAGGCGTCTTTTAATTTCTTGGCTGCAATCACCATCTGCAGTGATTTTGGAGCCAAATAAATAAATAAATAAATAAAGTCTGACACTGTTTCTACTGTTTCCCCATCTATTTCCCATGAAGTGATGGGACCAGATGCCATGATTTTCTGAATGTTGAGCTTTAAGCCAATTTTTTCACTCTCCTCTCACTTTCATCAAGAGGCTTTTTAGTTCCTCTTCACTTTCTGCTATAAGCGTGGTATCATCTGCATATCTGAGGTTATTGATATTTCTCCAGGCAATCTTGATTCCATCTTGTGTTTTTTCTAGCCCAGTGTTTCTCATGATGTACTCTGCATATAAATTAAATAAGCAGGGTGACAATATACAGCCTTTACAATATACCACACAATTGCACTCATCTCACACACTAGTAAAGTAATGCTCAAAATTCTCCAAGCCAAGCTTTAGCAGTACATGAACCGTGAACTTCCAGATGTTCAAGCTGGTTTTTAAAAAAGGCAGAGGAACCAGAGATTAAATTGCCAACATCCGCTGGATCATGGAAAAAGCAAGAGAGTTCCAGAAAAACATCTATTTCTGTTTTATTGACTATGCCAAAGCCTTTGACTGTGTGGATCACAGTAAACTGTGGACAATTCTGAAAGAGATGGGAATACCAGACCACCTGACCTGCCTCTTGAGAAACCTATATGCAGGCCATGAAGCAACAGTTAGAACTGGACATGGAACAACAGACTGGTTCCAAATAGGAAAAGGAGTATGTCAAGGCTGTATATTGGCATATAATTGCTAATAGTAGTCTCTTATGATCCTTTGTATTTCTGTGTTGTCTGTTGTGATCTCTCCATTTTCATTTCTAATTTTATTGATTTGATTTTTCTCCCTTTGTTTCTTGATGAGTCTGGCTGATGGTTTGTCAATTTTATTTATCCTTTCAAAGAACCAGCTTTTTGCTTTGTTGATTTTTGCTATGCTCTCTTTTGTTTCTTTTGCATTTATTTCTGCCCTAATTTTTAAGATTTCTTTCCTTCTACTAACTCTGGGGTTCTCCATTTCTTCCTTTTCTAGTTGCTTTAGGTGTAGAGCTAGATTATTTATTTGATTTTTTTCTTGTTTCTTGAGGTATGCATGTATTGCTATGAGCTTTCCTCTTAGCAATGCTTTTATTGTGTCCCACAGGTTTTGGGTTGTTGTGCTTTCATTTTCATTCATTTCTATGCATATTTTGATTTATTTTTTGATTTCTTCTGTGATTTGTTGGTTATTCAGAAGTGTGTTGTTCAGCCTCCATGTGTTGGAATTTTTAATAGTTTTTCTCCTGTAATTGAGATCTAATCTTAATGCATTACGGTCAGAAAAGATGGTTGGAAAGATTTTCATTTTTTTGTTGTTGTTGAATTTATCAAGGTTAGATTTATGGCCCAGGATGTGATCTATCCTGAAAGAAGGTTCTGTGAGCACTTGAGAAAAAGGTGAATTTCATTGTTTGGGGGTGAAATGTCCTATAGATATCAATTAGGTCTAACAGGTCTATTGTACCATTTAAAGTTTGCATTTCTTTGTTAATTTTCTGTTTAGTTGATCTGTCCATAGGTGTGAGTGGTGTATTAAAGTCTTCCACTATTATTGTGTTATTTTTAATTTCCCCTTTCATACTTGTTAACATTTGTCTTACATATTGTGGTGCTCCTATGTTGGGTGCATATTTATAATTGTTATATCTTCTTGGATTGATCCTTTGATCGTTATGTAGTGTCCTTCTTTGTCTCTTTTCACAGCCTTTGTTTTAAAGTCTATTTTATCGGATATGAGTATTGCTACTCCTGCTTTCTTTTGGTCTCTATTTGCGTGGAATATCTTTTTCCAGCCCTTCACTTTCAGTCTGTATGTGCCCCTTGTCTTGAGGTGGGTCTCTTATAGGCAACATATATAGGGATCTTGTTTTTGTATCCATTCAGCCAGTCTTTGCCTTTTGGTTGGGGCATTCAACCCATTTCCGTTTAAGATAATTACTGATAAGTATGATCCCATTGCCATTTACTTTATGGTTTTGGGTTTGGGTTTATATGCCCTTTTTGTGTTTTCTGTCTAAAGAGTATCCTTTAGCATTTGTTGGAGAGCTGGTTTGGTGGTGCTGAATTCTCTCAGCTTTTGCTTGTCTGTAAAGCTTTTGATTTGCCCTTCATATTTGAATGAGATCCTTGCTGGGTACAGTAATCTAGGCTGTAGGTTATTTCTTTCATCACTTTAAGTAGGTCTTGCCATTCCTTCCTGGCCTGAAGATATTCTATTGAAAGATCTGCAGTTATCCTTATGAGAATCCCCTTGTGTGTTATTCGTTGTTTTTCCCTTGCTGTTTTTAATATTTGTTCTTTGTGTTTGATCTTTGTTAATTTGATTAATATATGTCTTGGGGTGTTTTGACTTGGGTTTATCCTGTTTGGAATTCTCTGGGTTTCTTGGACTTGGGTGATTATTTCCTTCCCCATTTTAGGGAAGCTTTCAACTATTATCTCCTCAAGTATTTTCTCATGGTGCACAAATTCTTAGAAAAGTACAACTTTCCAAAACTGAACGAGGAAGAAATAGAAAATCTGAACAGACCCATCACAAGCATGGAAATTGAAACTGTAATCATAAATCTTTCAGCAAACAAAAGCCCAGGTCCAGACAGGTTCACAGCTAAATTATACCAAAAATTTAGAGAAGAGCTAACACCTATCCTACTGAAACTCTTCCAGAAAATTGCAGAGGAAGGTAAACTTCCAAACTCATTCTATGAGGCCACCATCACCCTAAAAATATGAAAACCTGACAATGATGCCACAAAAAAAGAAAACTACAGGCCAATATCATTGATGAACATAGATGCAAAAATCCTCAAAAAAATTCTAGCAATCAGAATCCAACAACACATTAAAAAGATCATACACCATGACCAAGTGGTCTTTATCCCAGGGATGCAAGGATTCTTCAATATCCACAAATCAATCAATTTAATTCACCTTATTAACAAATGAAAAATAAAAGTCATATGATTATCTCAATAGATGCAGAGAAGGCCTTTGACAAAATTCAACATCCATTTATGATAAAAACTCTCCAGAAAGCAGGAATAGAAGGAATGTACCTCAACATAATAAAAGCTATATATGACAAACCCACAGCAAACATTATCCTCAACGGTGAAAAATTGAAAGCATTTCCCCTAAAGTCAGGAACAAGACAAGGGTGCCCACTTTCACCACTACTATTCAATATAGTTCTGGAAGTTTTGGCCACAGCAATCAGAGCAGAAAAAGAAATAAAAGGAATCCAAATTGGAAAAGAAGAAGTAAAACTCTCACTGTTTGCAGATGACATGATCCTCTACATAGAAAA